>JAQGAK010000196.1:0-121948 GCA_034696945.1 Lipothrix lubbocki
ATAATTTTAACAAGCATAATCATTTTTATGTAATAATCATTGAATTGTGTTACTGTGTCGAAAGGCAAACACCATAGGGGTGTCAGTGAAATAAAGTTTCTTTCTCTCTCTCATTCAATTGGCTTGAATAATTTCCATGATGAAAGGGAAAAATATAAACCATCCTGAAGTACACAGATTTGCTACTAAAGATTCGATATTTATTTCCGGTTGATTTTTATCATAATTCAGCAACTTGTTTTCAATTCTAGTCAGTATGCAAAAGTTACAAAACAAGAAATAAAGACTAATAAGTGGAATAGAATAATACAAATTACATTTGCATTGCAAATTTAAGTAATTACACTACTGGATTAATCGTAAGTGCATTGCAAGCAATAATAATGCTGAAGAAAAAACAACAAAAGACATATTAGCTATATTGGTGAGTAGCTTAGATTTGACAACATAAATAAAAATGTTGCTAACAATAATTTACTAGAAATTATGATGAGTACAATAGTATATAGCGTAGTATACATGCGTACTTATAAATTAACAAGCATTTTATTTTTTATTAACAAAATTGAAATACTGTTTTGTATTATGTGAAGACAAGAGGTTAATGGGCTTGGTTATTATCTTTTTAGTTTCTAGTTTCTACCAACGAAGTAAAGGTATAAGTATACATATAACAACGACAAAGTTTATATGTCAGGGTCAGGGCAAGATATAGGTACACCACGGTTGTCAACACTATGCAATAATATCTAATCAAGAGTATTATTGTATTTAATAAGTCATGTACTACATAGATATTATAATTTATTATAATACCAGACCACTAGATATACTTATATTTTAGAATGTGTCCACATCCTTCCTAAACAATAATAACAAGGAAATACACCAACATGCATATTTTTCATTCCTCCTCAGAAATAATTCCCAATCTTGCTGCAACTTGTTTCACGGAGTGAATTACTTCCTCTTGGACCAAATTAAAGCTCATAGCAAGGAGAGAGATTCCAAATAGAAGATAAAGGGAGCATAGTGCAATGCTTACCTTCAAAAAAAATTTATATTAATTTCATCACCTACGACACAAGTATTAAATATAGCATTTGTTCAACGATATGTTAAAATAAAGTAATATAAAATAATAAATGTTTTTAATTTTTACTTCTGGCACTTCATCTGCTTTCACGGTTTCATTCTTCCTTTGAGCAGGAACAAAATCCCCGAAACCAATAGTTGTTAAGGTAATGAAGCAAAAATAAGCCGCATCCAGAAACTCCCACCCTTCCCAGCCCGAAAATAGGAATGCTCCACTGATAATATAAGCAATTACGAGGAACACACATAGCCATATTGGCACCGGCCGTTTTTCCGGTTCTTCATCATACTCCTCTTCTTCCGACCAAAAATCTTCAACGACCTGCTGAAAAAGTAAGGAAATTATATAGCCCAACTTATTTTGGACTATTTAATATTTACAGATAATTCAACGGTTTTCGTTTCATTAGTACTTTTTCCCTATAAAATTTAAAGATTTAAACCTTCATTTAATACTCAAATATTATATGTTTACGCTAATTTTAGTAAACAATGAATTAAAACAGTAAAACTCACAAAAGCAGGTATCGGCCTGGGTCTACTGAGTCTGGTCGACCTTCGAAATTCCTTTTCAGACGTCATCATAATGTCCTCTGCGTACTTGTTAAAGAGGACCGGCAAGTTCCTGGTATTGGGAAACGAAGGTTCAGCGGATCGTGAAGATCTCTGTAGAACAATTTAAATGCGTATATAATTTTCTGAGTACATTTTGTCAAAGTACACATACTAGTACGAGTATGTATGGTGATATTTTAGACACCTGTGAACTTCCTTGCGTGAACGGTCGAAGATGAGAGCCCGAGAGTCGTGTTAGCGATGGAGAAGAAGCCATTGGAATGACACGAATGTCTTCATCAGAATGAACTCTCCTGTGAGGTAATATACAAAATATAAATAAAATATTTTCTAAATCACATAATATTGAAAAACTCTTTTATACACAATTAAAAATAGTATGATGAACGATTTCAATATGGTTTCTCTACCTGATGACTGGGTCAGAAACGTTTGAAACAAACGAATCGGACATTGCGCTGTCAGCGGATCGCTGAGAAACTCTAGCAGACCTTCGAATCGCTGAGCGTCTCCCTCGATTCCCTCTGTATATTTACAAAATCACAAGTTTAGAATAATTTTTAAATAATTACAATTTTTTTAAAGACTAATAAGCATGCCAAAGTTCACTGTTAATCACAATTATTTTTGTACAGTTCGACACATTTAATGAGAATAAGATTACAATAAGTACTTATTAAGCTTACGCAAAGCTTTTGAACTCAAACAACTGAACTACTGCAGTTTTTGTAGTTCAAACTTAAAATTAAAACATTTTGTGAGTCAGTTTATCATTGCGTTCAAATCTACCCTACGTTGTCTGATTGTAAACAAATACTTTAATAATCTAACCGAACCCTGAATTTCGGCTTGTGGTAGTTCTCACGCTACGACCTCTACGCATTGTCGGGTTTCTTCGCATTGGACGTGGTCTCCGCGTACACATATAGCAGCACACCTGGAATACAACAAAATACTTTAATTTGATACTCATGATTACAGTTCTATAATCATACATATATATGTTCACACACAAGTTCTTATTTAGATCTCTTTGATTTTACCTGCATTTATTTATTTGCATTTTATTTATTTAAATTGTAATTTGACTATTTACATTCTGTTTATGTAACCTGTATTTATTCATGCAGACATAATGTTGTGTTCGGAATAATTATTTTAATTTAAACTGAAAAAGAATTTACCCTCCAATACAGGAAGCGGAATGCTTTTGCTAGGAAGTCTCCTATGTGGCTGAGAGTTAGGAGCATCAATGGTATTCCCAGGATTGCGTACACAATTGTTACAACCTTCCCCCAAACAGTTTTTGGTGCAATATGACCGTATCCTGCAAGAAAGTATAGAATAAAATCAAAGATTTAAAAATAAGCTATCCATCAAAGTTTCATTTAAAAATTATTTTGCACATACATTCTATGTATAGCATGCGATTTTCGCTGAAGACTCCAGTTTCAAGTAGGAGTATATATAGGATAAATAATTACACATTAAATTTCAAGTGCAGCACAAGAGCATCTCTAGCTGTAAATATTTCTGTTATGCACGTACCGATTGTTGTAATGACGACAATAGAATAGAACAGAGCTCCAGAGAATGTCCATTGTAATGTGTTATTCTTTTCATTTCCATCCCAGCCACCTTTTTTCATCGCGTTGATAATGTCGCGTTCAAAACCCTGCCAGGAGCGTTTTCAATTAGTTGATTTAATTGAATGTCAATATTAGTTGATGTCCTGTCATATAAATACTCATCTCCGTAGGTATGCTTATTCTTAAGTATTGCTGCAAGCTATGTGTGTGTTTAGTTTGATTTAGATGGAGAATATTAACAAACGAAAAAAATTTCATTCTGAGAACGGGAAGTAAAGAATTCTTGATGTTAACATCCAATAATCTTGTCAATAATACTACAACCAAACATCCAGCAAAAAACTCAACATATGTACAGGTACAGCCGTAAAACTTTACCAGGAGGCGTGTTGAGGCATTTGATACCCACGTATCTGGTCTGATATAATCCATTTCGACGGTCATTTGCCATAATGCCGTCGTTAAGGCTTCCCTCGTCTTGGTCATGTTCTCTTTCATCTGAGGGGGTATAATCATATACGTATAAATCATTAATGGCATTCTGGAATAAGCCGATTTAGAGTCCTTTGACATCAAATTCTTCATCCACTATAGTACATTATCGATATATTTTCTACTCAATAAAAATTGCCGATCACTATTCTACCCTATATGTACATAAGTTTAACATCACAATGATCTAAGATTACCGAGGTTGCAGCACGATAAAAAATTATCAGCATGGGGCCATTTTATACTGAGTCAATACTGCATAATCAATTGGAATTTATGATACAGGATACAGGTATAAAAACAATTTAATAAATTTAATACTTGGGGTAATTAAAATAAGAGCGAACATTAGGGGGATTTCTCAATTTTGGGATTTTGAAGGCAACAAATACATCTATGGCATACTTCTGTATTGATACCTGCGCAAGTTCAATACACCGAATTAATTTCTTTAGCTGGCATATAAGTAATAAGGTTTTGCCATGTAGGTATGCATTAGTTGTAGGGGAATATGTGTAATTACCTCAAGTTCATGTTTGTACTCCAAAGCTTCAAACGTAAATGCTCCAATAATACAATATCCGACGACGAGTGAGATGAGTCCCACGTGAGACAGGAAAAAAGTCGTCAATTGTCTGCATGCTGACATACACGACGAGCACCGTGTTGCTTCCTCATCTTCCTCTCCCAGATCAAGATCCATGTCGCATCTGACACCACAAACAAATTATGTATTTACCAATTTTATTAACTTCCGTATCACCCATACATACATTATACATACATATCCACCATTGTTTACAAACAATTTCACCAGCACCTGACACACATATATATAACCATATACACTATATACATATATACACAATCTATTAGTTACATTCACATATATCCCAATTATTTACTATATAGCAAATCTAGAAATCAAAGTCAAACTTGACGGTTCAACTCCTCAGCAAATGGTTTACCTCAGTCAGCGTGGGTGCTCAGGAAATTAGCGTGGATACTTCAGTTGGTGATTTACGTGAATATAACAAATTATTTTTACACAGCAGGAGTTTTACAAGTTAGGTTGGGAGGTAACTTTTTTTTCTAACAAATTATCTTTAAAGTATAGCTTAATGAACAAATTATTTTTTTTATTGTAAAATATATATTTATTCCACTAGAGTTTTTATTTTTTAGGGAATTTATTTATGTTGTAAACGTATTTTATTAAATTTGTGAAGGTATTTATATAATTTGTACGGGGTATTTAATTAATTTGTCCGGGGTATTTAATTAATTTAGTAGCGATTTGAAGTATTTAAAAAAACTTGCCGGATAATAATGACGATGCTAACGTGTCCACCAAAAGTATTTTTAAAACCAAAGTTTCTAATGAAATGTCTTGGAGAGTGTAGCTTCTCTAAATATTCTGAGGCTCCGAAAATATTTTTCGAAGATTAATTTACTAGAAAAATGATAGTGAAGAGTAGCGCTAATAGGGAATTAACCTTGCATGTATTTACACAAAACTAATGATTACGAAACTAATGAACTATGACTTGCGACTGTGCAGCGAAACGACAATAGCCGGAAGCAGGTAATATGTATACAGTTACGGATTTTGAAACAAATATCGGTTCGAAAAAATGTTAAATAGAGACACGACAGGGATATTGACGCTGAAAGAAAACAACTTGGAGAAAGAGCAACAACATTCACCACATTACGGCACACTTATAATTGCCATTTTATATTAGGGTCACAACCAAAGCATTCCACACAAGACTATAAAGTGAGCCAAAGATTTCGCATCTAAAATGTATTTACAGATCCCACCAGTATTTTTTTTTGCTTCGTTGTGTATTCATTTAAAGCTTGCAGACAGAGCCGTGTTCGTATTATTCTATACCGGGAATCACCCGGTATATCGTTTTCATTCCTGCCCTGACTTTCCTCAATTTTGCAAGCTCACACACAACGTAGCTTGGATGTGTGTACGTATTATGACATCAAAAGACACTGTGTATTGGCAGTGATTCTCATCTGCTCACCGTTCTAGTAGATTGAACGTTACTTCCAGACTTGAATTTATACATATGGATCGAGATTACGTATATTTAAATTCATGTATACAGCTTGCTTAAATTCATAAGTATAACGCATATTTAAATACGAATATAACGTATATTTAAACGGACTTATAACAGCTGTAAATACACGTTTAAACGTGCATCTCAGATAGCTAAATGCTCATATAACGTATATTTAATACATGCATAACGTATATTTAATACATGCATAACGTATATTTAATACATGCATAACGTATATTTAATACATGCATAACTTATATTTAAATACATGGCTAACGTGTATTTAAATACGTAAATAACGAACGGAGTACATGCAAAATTGTACAGGAGCTATGTTCTGAAGCAGTTTGCTATAAACAAATCTAGCCCAAAATATCTTTTGAGGCAAGAATAGCAAAAAAAATATATGGAAATTGCTCCGAGAAGGAACTCTTCCTCCGTATTTTTATACTGTTAAGACACATGAAGGGACGACCAATCATACAGTAGCTAATGTAAATGAGAAGGCATAAAAATAGACGTGATCAGCTCATCCGGGCATTCTATATAAACTTCAGGTATCTCGTCTGGCAACGGTCTCTCAAATTATGGTAATCTTTTAGTTTACTACTTTATTAGCCTTCCAATTCTACAATAATATTCTATACTGTGGAGTTAACGGTGCATTAAAAACACATGTAAAATCAATCGCTGAGGAAAGCTTTTGGCAATCTACAGATGGAGGCCTTTTGCAATTTCGTAGTAACTGTACTTACTTCAAAGAACTATACTATACACATATTACTTTTTTAGAGTTTGTGAAACCTCTTGTAGGTTCCTCCTTCACAAAATTAACCTGGAAATGTATATGGAAACCCCCATAATCAGCCTTTTAACGTCATCATTGCTGCTTTATTTTATTCAAACAAATATGGCGCTTGGAGATTTCTTTCAACGGGTCGACGCTTTCAAGCAGATGCAAGAATGTAAACAATAAACAAAATAGAAATAAATATGAATACTCCATGTGAGTGTTTTAAAGATTCGTGGTTTATGTTATAAGTTACAATTCTCCATTTAGTTTAAAAAATGAGTGTAATTTTTTTCATATAAATAAATAAATTGGAATAAAAAACCCTTTTAATTTTTTCATTATTGTTCGAAAATGATTGTAACGTAAGAATTCATTAAAATTAAAAGATTAATCCTTGAAATTAAAAAAAATGTTTTCACATGAGATTATGAGGCTAATTAGTCTACGAAAATTGACGAAGGTAAAGGTAATGGCTAATATTTAAACTTTCAGAAAATATTAGAGATTTGATAGTACAAACTAATAATAAATCCATTAAATATAATTAATTCCTGTAAAAAATCATTGTTAAACACAAAATAGAGCTATACACTAGAGTGCCCGGAGATACCCTAAAAATTTTTTTACGATACATTTAAAAATACTATCACGATATCTTGAAAAATTATCTCACTTTAACTTTAGAAGTTCTTTCGTGGTACCCAAAACATTTGAAGGTACCATGGAAAAATTTGAAGATACCATGGAAAAATTTGAAGATACCATGGAAAATTTGAAGATACCATGGAAAAAGTTAAAGGCACCGTGGAAAAATTTGAAGATACCATGGGAAATTTTAAAGGTACCGTGGAAATACTTGACGGTACCGTGAGGAAATTAATTTACTAATGATTTGTTATTTTCAATGGAGATTTATTAAAATGATTGGTTTATTGTTTTTTTTATTATTTATTATTCTTACTGGTAATTAGTTATTTCGACCAACTTTTTAAATCGAAATATGCTGCAATTATTGTATTTACCGCTGAAAACCGAAATATTTATCGTTGATTTGAATATCCTAAGGTTAACCTTGTATTTTGTTTTAATGATTTTTAGATGTTTTTATAAATTTAAACTCAATGCATTATAATTAGGATTAAACCATATAAAGAGCTATAGTTTCATCTGTAGTAATTAATAATTAGAGTATTTATAAGTGAGACACCCCCATCATTATAAAATTATCAATAATAACGTTTGTGTGTTGTACTTGTACATTTAGAACAGAATAAACAAATGTACACCTATTAACCAAAGGTTCTTAGGCATTAAAAGCGTCCTTTCAAACATCTCCCTGTCATTTTATCAACTACGAGTTCATTTCAAAACTCCTCCTGTAGGTGTCGCCCTGCCTTGCGAAGTTGTAGTGCAAACTAGTGATGAAATAATTGGAACATTGATGATTTGCTTTATCAATGATCAGGGATGTTACTACATATTTAGATTTCCTAACATCAGTATACTCGTTCATAGTTCTAATACCGAAAAATATTTTTTTTTTAAATCAAATAAAAACATCGCCACAAATACAAAGTGATAATATGTTATTATTGTTGATCCAATACTTAAAAAATATTTTGACCCACTAGGTTTCTTATTGTTCAAGCATATGTAATTGCCGTTGTTGAGAAATATTTGTATTTACCAAAAGAGCGAAGGTGTTGAAATACGAGCTACCACAGAAATGAGATGATATCGGTTATTTATTTACACATTGGTCAGTATTACAGCCAGCCGTGAAGTTTTATTTTACAAGTATTTAACACACATCCACATCAGTTCGCAACTTGCAAGATTAAGTTCACGACTGTGTCCTTGAACAACTGACAAAATTGAGTGTTTGCTTACATCTTACATTCTCTCATCAATTGACATCTGTATATTTTCTATGCCGTTCCTTTTAGAGCATACCAGACACTATGGAATCATTCAACCCCATTTTTTCAAGTTTATTCTCCAAACGAAATCAGTTTTGTCAGCGAATTCTCTAGACTACAAAATCTCCGTATAGACAAAATCGTACTTACTATTAACTTTGAGATATTTTAGTTATCATTTATAGACATTGTACAAATTCCTCGTAATTATGTTATATAGAGTCGTAACTCAAGTCAATCCATCCATAGTTGAGAATTGAGACTGTTGAGATTAAGTTTTGAATATTTTGCTATTTTTCTATTTGTGTTTTAATTTCCTTATGTGTGCTTTTTATCCTTGTAGTTTGTTTAAAAAGTCTTGTTTCTTCCCAGTCTGTAACGTAAAGTTTATAAAACTTCTTTGTCGAAAAGAAGTTTACTGTCTCTCAACGGGAACCATACCGGACGGGAAATTTAATGAAGTGTTACGACTAAAATCGACGCAATAAAATGATCATTACAACAAAATGACCTTTAATGCTTATTAGTTCATTCATTCGTAAATAAAATAAGCTGACTCAGTAAAGACGCTTTTCAAAGCGGAAAAATCCATTTTTTATCCTCCTCCACTTTGATCTTCGTCAAAGACTTTCCTTGACACCTTCCTTTTCCTATTGCCTAATGTAAAATTTGGTCTTTATTTGTTGAAATAATACCACCAGATATGTAAATATTTCCTTGTTTACTGTCCAGATAATTTATTTTTCTTACAAATAATACTCTCTTTGCAATCTTGTAGAAAACGTTTTGCAATAACAGTTTATATCCCATCTTAGCTCAAGTTTCTTTTCAATTTATTTCAAACGATTTCATGCTCAAATTAACTCTTTTTTTTGCTTTTCCATTGAAAGTTGTACTTGTGCGGTACTTTTGATACAGTTTCGATTTTTCAATTGACATTCCCTTTGTGATTCTTAAAACATATTAACTCCATTTACATAATAATAGTAAATAATTATTCCTTTTCATTTTCTAGTTTTCTAATAAAACATATGTGGATTGTAAACAGGAAAAATCTTGTCCTTTGGAATAATAAAATCTTTGGGAGTAATAAAAATCTTTTGGAATAATTAAATCTTATGGAATATTACAACCTTTTGGAATAATGAATCCTGTTGGAATAATCAAGCTCTGTAGAGAACCAAGTCATTTGGAATAATCAAATCTTGTAGTTCATTAATGAGTTACTCAAGGAGACGTCATTGCTGAAGAGATACAATTATCGAGCTGGAGAGTGATTTAATTTGGCCCTTATTATGACATAATTTGATGGAATGAGTTGCAAGTCAATCCTTGTATTTTTAATATTTTTGAGAATAATTGCTAACGCATATTGTGCGTTTACTGACAGCTAATTGGTGGCAACCTGTTAAATCAGCAAGTAAAAATTCTTGACATGAAAATATGACATATGCCTCAATAATACGGGTCAATCATTAATCATTTACATGCTCTGCCTTTCTCCATCATCATCGACATATCAGAGTCGAATCAAACCACAGAACGCTTTAACTCATTACATTCATGTCTGCAGAAAAATCAGTGTGACCGTCAGCGTTGTCAATACAGATGACAGTCGTCTGCTGTGACATTTGACATTTTTTGAGCATCAAGTTATTAGTCCGTCTGGGTATCATGTATGTATTGATCCTGTATGTATTATACATGATGCTGTGTATTACTTATCTATAGTTTCATTTGACGCATATACTTACATACTGGCATCAATGTACATGTAATTAAAAAGAGATTATATGACACGTACCGAACTGCAATGAAGCGGAGTTAGACAGTCTCGTCACAATGTCTCAATGAAGTCCAAGTCAAGTTACAAGTTTGCATTCCAGAGTGCAGAGTTGTATAAAATCATTTTCCTCGTGTAATCTTTTTACTAATGCTGGGGGATTTTAAAGTCATCAGCAGGCCAGGCCGTGGAGGTATATAGCAGTGATACAGAGCTTTATATTGCTCCAATAATGTAAAACAATTTGTAATGAGTCAAGCAAATGAGGTAAATTGCGTGAAGATTATACTGAAAAGGTCGTAATTGGATATTCACACAGTCATTTTCAAAGTTAAACTAGTTAATTTGAAGATATAACTGCCCAATTCGAAAACCATAACTAGTTAATGTCCTCATCCGCAGCAGCATTTCATGTTCAATAGATTATCATGTATGTACATCAAATGTTAGCTGTACGGTTTGAATTATTCGTCAATTAATATGTATCATTGCTGTAATATTGTATGAACATTCGATGAGTTGAACAGGTTGACTCTAAACTAATTATAATTAATTAACTACATGTATTTCAAGTATTATGCGCCAGATTGAAATTCAAATTGTATCATTCATTCATCAAGTATTTAAACAACATTGTACATATTACTGTTATGACATTTGAATACATGACACTTTATAATTTCTAGCGTGTGTCTATTCCTGCCATAGTGCAACGCAATGAGCGCGAGAGTCATTATGTAATCACAATGAGAATCTCATTAATCAAGAAATGTACAAGGCATAGGACACCATCAAACCCATCTAAAATCAAGAGGATGCTTTTCTTTCAAGTTCATCACATACTGCACATGATTCCTTACTTATACTCTTACTACAGTATGATCATGATGAGGACACTAATGATAAGAACATTAAAACAGTTGTTTACATTTTGTTGTACGCATACAAGTAATTAATTTTGGGGATATTTGTATATAAAAGTATTTATATTTATGTGTATTTTATTACACGCATACATATAGACAACGACAACATTTTAAAGAGATTATAAGTAAGAAAATGGCAAGTAAAGCAACCCCCTGATGGTAATTTTGTTGTTTATTATATGCAAAAATCCTCGCACGCACATGTCACTTAAGATGGCAATTAACCCTCAACCAATTCCATGATAATGTAAAGAATAGTGACTAACTTGATGTAATTATCCCTTAACGAATTCCATGGTAATGCCAAGTGAGTTGTGTCCACATGTCAGTCAGCATCACCCCCAACCAATTCCAGGGTATGGGATGCTTGGAATTGTGCTTAATTTGTCAAAATTACCACCAGTTAATGACGGTTTCCCTAAGCAGACATTATAGAGAGCCATTCATGTACGCACAATTTCAGTCTGAATATTTAATTTAGGCCATAAATATACCTGCATCTTTGCACCACTTTTTATTTGCACCAAGCCCATAATCATGTCACTTCTTTGATGTTGGTCGTCTTATTGCGTTTTGGCCGTCTCGCTACATATTTTGTGTATCTCTATATCTATACTATATCTGTCTCGCTCTCTGGATCTCTCCTATCCCAAATGCCAACAATAGGCCATGCCTGTGAGAGATGAAAGTGCGTGAGTTTGATGGGATCAAGTGGACATTAATGCATAACTGAAATTAATTAAATACCTCACAGTAATGAAATGTGAGTGGTTTGAAGGAATTATTTCCTCAAATGAAGAACATTTATTGTACGTATGCAATCTTGTGTGTGTACAGGTGGTGCGCCCTAAGAAACAACTCCTTGTTAAAGAGCAGTTAGTGTTGGAGAGTATCGCATGCCATTAATGTAATATGGAGCAATAAATTTCTATTGTATTTCATCTCCTTACCAACACCTTCAAGTATTGCAATACTAATCTTTTGTTGTTGATAACGCAGCTGTACACGCTCTTCTTTGTGAGGGCAAGACTTTTGATCCTAGAAGGTAGCGTATTGTTTGGATACTTCATGTACAAAAATTGTGCGTACGAATCATTTGTTTGGGGTTTTATAGGGTTGTATTGGGTGTCATAGGGTTGGTTGCACAGGGTTGTATTAAGTTCCATATATGTTTATATGGGGTTGCATGTGTTTACATTGAGTTGCATATGTTTATATTGAGTTGCATATGTTTATATGGGGTTGCATGTGTTTATATTGAGTTGCATATGTTTATATTAGATTGCATATGATTATGTTTGGATGCATAAACTAGTAAATGAATCCCAAGATTGCGTAGGTTTATATGAGATTGTAACGAGTTGAATTAGTGCGTTATAGGGGCTGTCAAGTTTAACAGCAAAGCCCATAGCCCGCGTCATTTGTGTGTATTTAAGGTGTCAAATATGATTTAAAATGTCGTTTGTGTTCAAATATTATAATGGATGAACTATATGGAGATCTGTCAATAACGTTTCTAATTACACTTGAATGTTCTCCATTCTCCCCAACACGTGGTGGAGAAAATGATTTGATGGTCAATAAGTAAATTTGTGTGTATGTAGTGTGTGCAAATCACCAAGAATGACCATTTTAGTACACCTATTCAATGGCGGTTGGTGTATTTTTCCAAACCGAAGTTCCACACCACTTACGCGTGATGACGCTCTCGTAATGTTTTTTATGGCGCATATACTTTGTATAGGATGAGGCTATTATTGTTATACTGTGACAGTGTGAAAGCTCAAGCCCAAACCTCATTTCTTCCAACAAGCCCTTTAGCTAAGAAAAATGGGATATATGACAAGAAAATAGCAATTATAATTATCCTAGATAGTGGTTATAAACATTTACTTAATTACTTTTTAAGGTTAGTATATAGTCACATTTCATATTGGAAGAGTCAAGTTTACCACATTTATTACAACACATAGGGATAATTTGAGAGAGTCGAGTTTACCAATTGTTGGTAGTTAAAGGCATGAGACCTAACAAGGCTAAGGTAACAACGATCACTTGAGTTGTGAATAGAAGAACAAGTTTATCATAATTACCCCAATGTCAATGTAAGTTTCCTTCTGATAATCAACCAACAAGGAATCCTAAAAACAAAAAACGATTGCTCCATCGTCTTCGCACGCACCTTCAGAATACATACACATACACACCATAACATGTTTAGTGTTCAACTAATAGTCACCTGCATTTTATGTGCCACGAAAAAATGGACCAAAATTTACAAGAATTTTTCTTGTTCTTGTATAACCTTCCATGGAGTTGCAATTGCTTTTATCAGTCTTGCAGTGGTTAAAGGATATGTAGGGTTGCGCTGAAATAACATTGAACATTTTCACGATGAGCTGCTGTATACCTTTGACACGGTATTAAAAATGGGTTCCTAAATAAAATAATACAATTGTGACATTATGCAGGATTATGTTGAATTAATTATTATTATATGTAATTATAAATTATTGGATTTATTAATTGATAAACCATTGCATATTTATAGATTAGATAAAATATTTAAATGTTTTAAATAAATTCAGGTGTTGTTAATAATAAAATAATAATATTATTTATTTAATTAAATACAAAATACATAAATAAATCCTAATATTAAATTTAATAAATTTCTTCAGCATTAAATAAATCAGGATCTCTGGGCAAACGCAGTCTGAATACAAATAGCTTTTCAAGAAATAATACATGTTTTCTACTAAATCATGAGCATTTAGTCTCAAATCAATAACTCGAATTTCATGAGAAAATTGCCCCCAAGTAGGATTTAACAGTGACGGATGCTCCGTGCCTTGAAAATATTTACCTGAATGGAGGAAATATTTTGTGGTTGCGGAACACATATCGGGAGTTGTATACATCGGATCTTTCTAGGAAGCTGAGCATAGCCAATATTAGTGGTAGAATTTTAAAGTGACGGAAATATTATTTTATGTTACTCAAGGGGAAGCTAAAATAGTAAGCATGTGGAATATAGAATTGCGCAAGGTTCAACTACGGGCGTTTCCCATATACACAACTACTACTTTATTTGGCTGAAGGGATGCGTTAATCTGTGAGAATAAAAAGAGCTGGAGATTTATTTTGCGTTCATGTAGTCATGAACTGGAAGATAGGAGGGTCTATATAGACGTGTCGTCCAAATGTATCCTCCGCATAAATATACGCACCTAAACATACGCATAAACATATACACACATATGCGTACAAGCACACACATACAAACTCACACACACACACACACACACTCGCCCGAACACCACACAAGTGCAATGCCCTACAAGACTACTAAATGCTCACTTTATTCTTACTCACGAATTGCGTAACGTGCGTGCTTGTAGTATACAAGCTATCATGATTATTATGTCTAATGATGAGTAGAATGCTTGCTCAGGATTAAATTCAACTATGGTATTTATTTCTCTTTCATAAAATTCAAAAAGCACACAGTTCCTTCTCATTGTTCATGTTTTTCAATGACGCTGCTCTCCACGCGTGTTTCCGACATCGATGTTTTAATTCTGGAGAACACCCAATCTTCAGGTTTCGCCATCTAAAGAATTCTGAGAATATTCAAGGAACGCATCTAAAATTAATATAGGATCCTAAAAATAAAAATAACAAAATTGAACGGCATAACTAATAAATATAAATAAGTAATTAAAATGAATGAATAATAAATAAAATAAATAATTAAAATAAATGAAATGAATAAAAAAAATTATCCTTAAAAAATAGGTTTCATTTCAATTAAGAATAAAATTCATTTTTGAATAACGTATATAAAATGATGTAATATTTATTAATCCGTACTGCCACCTGGAAAAGTGAACAATATGCGGAATTTTCCAATGGCTGCCAAACTCGTTGAACGTCGAAATTCCCTGCAGAAGTATATTCACGCTGTAAAAATAACTTGCCGGAAGTTTTTTATTTAGCAACCACGCAGTGAATAAAGATGTATGTTAATGTTGGGATGCTCTGTGAATAAATGCAACAACTAAAATTACTACATAATAATAATAATAATAACGAAATGCTATTTGCATTATATTATTTATATGTATTAATATTTACAAATCAGTATATTACATAGGTAATAGTATAATAAAGACTAGATTATATTGTTAGTCATTTTAGTGTAAACTATAATAGTAGTTTCAGGTATTTAGTTTTATATATATACATTTGGCTTGGTTCATATCCCATTACAGAAGCTCGTCCCATGCGAAGTTGATAAAATTATTTGTTATGCACTAATAATATGAGCGGATAAATGCCAACTCTGTACAGCTTTTTTTTGCTACTCCTGAATGTTTTACTCGATAAATCTTAACCATGTCATCAAGTTGTTCAAGGAACCTATCATCTGGGCATATCTTAGAGCATATGAGTATGTATATACTACAGAAGCTGGAACGGGCTGACGAGAGTGAGAGTGAGCGACCCTCCTTGACTTCTTTGTCATTCCTTTTTTACGTTTTATACTTCAGCCTCGTGGTCCTCGAGATGCTTTAACTGCAGGAGTTGGTTTTCCTATTTAATATTTCATTGCATCATATATGGAAATATCTTTTTAAAATGGTGGTGCGTAAGTTTGAGGCTTCAACGGCGCCGGCAAGTTGAAGTCTTTGCTATAATAACAATAAGCCGGCGGTAACTTTGTCTTCGTTGAAGCCGGTAAGACGTAATCATTGATGCCGGTATATTTAAATCATCATACCGGTTAACTGGTTAAATCTTTTCTAAAGCCGGTTCCTTTTAATATTATTTTCAAGTTGATGAATTAAAATCATTTTTAAGCCGATAGTTAAATAATAATAACGTAGGAAGTCGATAAATGTAAATAATAATTTTTGAAGCCGGTAAAGTTAAATCAGTTTTTAAAGGTCGTAAATTCAAATAATATTTAAAGCTAAATCATTGTTCAAGTCGGTAAATTTTAATAATTTTTATGCAAGTTAATTTAAATCATTTAAAAATGTAAAGTCTGGTAATTTAAGATTGTGTGTTTAATTTTAAAAAAGGTCCATATAAATAATACTGCATTGTAGTCAATAGTGGTTACAAATACAAAAAGGAAAAAATTTACGTAATAAAGCTGACAAAGAATGGAGAAGCAAATCTAGTTTATTGAGACATGTGTTACAAAGAAAGAGCCCCATCACCAAGGAAAGATTAAATGGAGTTTTTATTGATTCCATCTTTTACGCCAATATACAAGTCTTCCCACGTTGTAGATGCATACGCTAAGAATCATTCTCCCTGTCTGAAATACATTGAACAGCATGAGTGTCGGATAGGATAGAAGTCCACCCGATGCTCTACATACTGATGAGCCTACACAATAGCATTTGCCTCTGTTCTCATAGTTACACACTAAAGGACTTGAAAGTGAAAAGCACATGTAGTCTGTGGAGAAGCGTGTAACGCAAGAAGTGTAATAAGAACGTCAGTGAGACTCCCAGTAACATACGAAAAGTAACACAAGCCAGCCACAAGAAGAAGAAGGATAGGAGAGAAGGAGGACAAGGAGAAAACGCATCTCCCTTTTTCTCCATTGATACTAAAATGCACTGCGTATCTTGCTGGTCTCTCTTCATTCTCGTTTGTCCAAGTCATTTTGTCAGATTTTCCTAAGGAAATTCTCTATCCCTCCTTCATTCCATAATATTCCCAGAGTCTTCATTCTCTCTCTGACTTCATTGTCCTCCGACCAAGTACTCGTGCAGTAGGAAACGCATTAGTATTTTGGACAATATTACACTAATGCATTGGGAGTCCATACACTTTGTATAGTATAGTACATAGCATTGTCGTATTTTACTGGAATGAATTTCAAAGGCATTATGCTTTCAGCTACACCATCATCGTCTCTATTCTTTATTTGCAATGCGTTAATTTTTTATGCGTTCCTTCCTTTACTGGTGATTTCCATATGCCTGTCATCTCTCTTGACTTTCAGCGTCAATTATTTCCAAGTAGTAATTATATAATAAATAATTCTTACGCGAATAATACCATAAATAATTTCGTACGCGAATAATACCATAAATTAATTCTTTACATACCTACGTAATTATACTATAAATTACTCCTAACTTGCAATTTGTATTATTTCTGTTCTGATGACTGCGAGCCTCACAATTATACTCTGAACTCAATTCAAAAGACTTGATGCACCATAATGACTGTATGGTCCTCACGCTTTGAGATATCATCTATGGAAAATCAAGTTGAACCTCATGTATCTACCATATAGTAAGATATAGGTTTCGGTGGTACAAGTGAAGTCATTGTTAATATACTCACAATCAGAGTTAAGTTCATATGACGGAATAAACTCCACGCCAACAGAGAGAATATATGTACTGGCGAACCGGGTGTGTCTGGGATTGACTTTGATAATGCATGTAGTATCTCAAAGCAAACGGAATGTGCATAGTTAAAACCACAGCGCTTATATGAATGGAGGAGCTTGAGTAGAGATAAGTATTATAAAAGTGATTTTACACAAGAAAAACATCATAGAGAACCACAGGCAGTGTAGCGTCTTGGACAACCCACAGCAATTATTACTTGGACATTTCAACTTGGAAACAACGCACGGCCGGCGTGTATACTTGATGTTCCAATGGAATAGTTCAGGACCCTGAAGGTAATATGTATCAAGTGCGTATCTACATCTGAATTCTGTCTTGGAGGTTTCTATGGAAGCATTCTGTCGTCCTCCACGTTTCCTTGCAAGAGCAATGTGAAAACTTGTACATCCATAATATGTAGAAGTATAAGGTATAATAAAGCAAATAAGACAAACTCATTCGAGAACTTATAGTAACTCATTGGAGAATTTATATTTGTTGTTACTCTTTGGCGACTTTATAGTTACCTCTTTGAAGACTTTATATAGTTAACACTTTTGAGACTTTATATAGCTAACTCTGTGGAAACGTTATTGTTAATACTGTGGAGGCTTTATGTAGTTAAGGTTATACAAGTACAGTCTTGATGGTAAACTCTTTAAAAACTTTATAAGGTAAACTCTATGGAGACCTCATTGTAACTCATAAGAAAACATACAGTAACTCAACGTGGAATATAGAGTGTCAGAAGCCCGAAAGGAGGAACGCACGTAGCGCTTAGGTGATATTATACCTATGTATATGTTTGGTTACGGCTCCTCGCCATGGCATTTAAAGTTGTGTCTGCAATATCGACGTGCATACAAGCTATGTGTACTTTAGCATTAACTTACAAGCCGAAATTACAAGTTACACTTTTCAAGTCATATGTACAAGACGAAGAGGTAAAAAACTGGAAATTTTTCCCGAGAAAAATTGTCTGATGCGTAGTATGTAACTATTATAAATGATATGGTAATTTAAAGGAATGTCTACTGAATCTCCGCTTACCATAGCATGAAATAAAAGGTTGTGAGTGTGTGTGTGTGCGTGCAAAGTTATGCAAGCTATGGATCTCTCCCACTTAACTTATACTTGCAACCTCAAAGCCTCCTCTTCTCGAGGAGGCTCTACCTGCATCTCGTGTTCCTGCAGGAAGATACATATATCCTGTATGGATCATTGGACTATAAATGTGGATGCTGCCTGTAGGGCATCACCACACTAACGCATATATGCGTTAGTGTAATGTTTTCCTCAAGCTCTTGCGCCTCTATAGGATGCACTGTACGCACAATGTGTTTATACGGACGACAGTTCGAGATCCAACAATAATACGGCGAGACTTGTAAGAGTGCATTGGTTGGAGGATGAGCACAACGTCGATTGCATAACGTTCTACGCAAATATACGTTTTGTACGTGGTGCGTAAATGATTGCTTTTCTTTCACTCCTGCAGCGCCGTCCACCTATATAAACGCACTATATACAACTTCTCCCAACGCACTATACGTGATCATTTTAAACTTCAGTGTACAACAACGAGCTTTTTTAAATTCACTGCAAGCTTTAAATTCACTACAACCATGCTCTAATCACCCCTCGTCTTTTAATACATTTTTATTTCTATGACATTTCTTATACTGTTCATTCAGGACATTTCTGTTTAAAGGTAAAGGTGAGCATTAATTTCCAACGGGGATGCACGTATAATGTTAATGTGTGTGTATGTTAAGATAATATCTGTATGTGTGTGTGTTACTTACTCAAAATTCTGAACAAATCTGTTACTAGGTTTGTTCATCTATAGAGCATTTCTAATAAAAAGTAATTTATTCTTTCTTTTCAAGTCGCTCATGTTGTGATTCTTGTTTTTTTGGGTGACAATAAATGGCTGTGGAGGGAGATTTCTATAGATTATGCTTTTCGGCTCTAAATCTACGTACATAATACATTTGTGCAATGCTCTCAAAAGCAAAAGCGTGTTAAAAATTGAGTATTTTTAGTATGACTAACTGTAAGGATCTTGCATGTTATGGATACAAATGCCAAGGATGTAGCATTTTAAGTACGAAAACAGTAAGGATTGGTATGTGAAGTATGGAAACATGGAATATTTGGTATGTAAAACCAGAAAATGTGAACGATTCCGTATTGTCAAGCAAGGTAACATGAAAGATTTGGCATGTAAGCTATGAAAATGGTATGGATCAAGTATGTCAAATAAGTGTTAAATATCGAAAGTATGAACGTGAACTATACAGAGGATGGAATAGACCTTCAGAACATTTAAAAGTCTTGCACAATGTTGGAATCACCTATACCGGTGGACTATGAAAAGAGATAAGACATTCGGCCGGGAATACATGCACTCAAGCAAGGAGGTATATAAGATGCGAGCAAAAGTTTTAAAAATGATTGTAGGAACCACATAAAAATCATGTCATAATAGACCTCTGAACTCCTTTTATTACTGGTATGCTCACTTTTTTCATGTCTTTCTCAGGGATCCTACTTTTGTGGATGTCCGGACAGAGCCTACTTTTATTAGTTACTTTTAAGCTCCTGTATTCTTAGTTTATGAAAACTGTACGTATGTAGGCGACGCTAACACTATACAAAGCTTTTATACTGCCAACCTTTATGACCTCCCCTTGCTCATCAAATTTCCAAATACAATAGGAAGAATAGCCAGTTAATGACGGTGGCCTGATTTGGCAAACTGAAAATAATCCATGACAAATGCACAACATCACATCTATTGTAAGGTGAAAACCTGGAGAATTTTTCAATTTATTTCAAGTTCAGCTACTAGCAACAGTCAAGCATTAGAACTCGTAACTTCAAAATGATACTTTCCGCTCTCCCTCCAACCTGCACGAATGAGGAAAGCCCATAAAGAAGATCTGTTTCAGCAAATTCAATTTCCCTTGTTTTAACCATGTAGCAGCAATAGGAAAACAATGGCGCGTGTACGATGTTTATGTGTAATATTCCCGCAACATCCATGGACCTCCAAGCCAACAAGTAGAAGTCATTGGGACTTGGCAGAAACTATAAAGAACCTAGATATAGATATATGCCTGAGTTAAAAGGTGCTTGAAAAGTATATGAACAAGAAGGTAGACATACAGTCTATAAGCAAAAATGTCGCAATGGCAACGACAAAAATCCCCGTATCTTTTACATTCGAGTGGCTGTTCATCTGAGAGAAGCATCAGTAACACACAAATTGTTACATCCGAGTATGTTGTTCCTGTGAGGAAAACCTCTACAAAGCAAAGCAATGAAATCAGGAACGCATAAGCAAGTCATGGGAACACAAGCAAATCGTAGGAAAGCATAAGGAAATCATAGGAACGCACAAAGTAAATTGTTGGAAGTTGGAACCTATATGTATATGTTTAAGCAAAACAAAGGAAGACATAAACTTTTTGTAGAGCACAAAAAGATTTGGCTTGGTCAGAAAGTTTACCTTGCGTACCTTATCGGACGAGCACCACCAATTATTATTAGTTTTTACTACACAGTTCCTTTACATATAAGTATATTCCATGCAAATAACGATGCCTCCAATTAAATGGTCTGTGTACATTAGATTTTGATTATCTCCGTCTGTAGACAGTTCACATTCACAGCTTAACTATATTGCTCGTTTAATTTATTATCTAGTCGATCCATACAGCTCATACGTTCTGTGTTGGATAAGGAACACGTTCATCCTCGCTTGTTGGATGAGTCCGTCATGATTCAAACGTTCAAGTCATTTAAAGTGTATATATTCATTGCTGAAATTGATGAAAAAATAACGCTGAATAAGAAATGAGAATGATCCTCAGCATATAGTGTTAAATGCGGAAAATACTGGCTGTGGACATGGAAAATATAAAAATACATGTTAAATAATTCAAACAGAAATGTTAAATACTAGAGGCTAAAGTACACACAAAAAGTTACATTAGATGCGTAAAGCTATGTTAAACACAGGGCTACATATATAATCATTTATAACTGAGTGAAAAGAAAGGCCGATGCAAATGGGGAATAAGGCTTTAATAATTGGAAAAATCTCGAATCTATATCGCTACTTAACACACTAGTGACTGTATAGGAATGTAAAACCGGGATGTAACAAGTATTTCCCTCGTGTGTTCAATTCCTCTCGGAACATGTTAAAGCCAAGGGAAAAGAAGAAGTAAGGCAGTCAAATGACGCGGGCGTATAATAACAATAATAATAGAAAAGCTATATAGGAGCGACGGCTACATTGTTACAATGTTTACCACGCAGCCAATGCATTAGGATGTGTGGACGAGGAAAAAACAAGTGCTCAAAAACTCCACGTGTAAAAGGTCAATTTGGACAAAGTTGTCCTTAGTGAAGAAGAGCCGATGCGTGTATAGTAAGTATGTAGGATAGTGTGTTTATACTGTGGCTACGAAGCGCTTCGCTTGAGTATACATGGGAAAGTATCAGGCATCGACTTGGTTAATCCATACTGCAACTTGCCACATGGACTTGATATTAGATAAATGCTAAACTTTATCTTCCACTATAGTCCTTCCTATAGATTCCAGGGTTGTATTGCGTAGGAACACCCCTTGAAGACCAATGATAGGGAAAAAAATTTGTAGACACTCAAGTGTATAATATGAGGAAAGGGAAGAAAAACCAGAATGCAATTCAATGCAGTCGAGAAGGTGGTGATAATAATACATTCAATGTAAACCCCTGTGTATACTAAAGGTAAAACTAAACATTGTTTAGTCGTTAATCAAATGAAGATGCACATGTATTACGCTGCGAGAGGAGACGAGGGATTCTAGACGAGGAGCGAAAAAACCAAAAGAAGACTTTTATAATATAGTACATAGCAACCAAGTCAAAGACATGGGAGTCGGCTTCAACATTTCAACCTTCAACTGGATTTTTCTTCGAGGGTAGAGCAGTATTACGGGGTCTGTCCGCATATTCATCCCTTGTTTTAGCTCCGTGTTGTCGGTGCTCAGCATTCCAGTCAATCTTATTTCACTATGCTAAAACTCATATAAAACTTCTGTTCGATGGAGCTTTTCCATGCTTTTTAAACGGAGCTTCGACATGCTGGTTTAGTGCGATAGAATGAATTTATTGACACCGGTTCAATTGAAAATGATCATTGCTATCCGTATACATTTCAAATGAATTTAGTTTATTAATATATACTTTATCAAGCTTTTTATAGTTTTAGCGAAGCTTAAACATGATTTTGATTGAGTGTTCGGAATGATTGTACTTAATTTTTGTAATGATTAAAAATTTTTGTAATTGATTTTTAACGAATTTTATAAATAATCCTTCGTGGTTTTTTAAAGTGATTTTTACTAAAATACTAATTTGTCCCACTGTAATGCAGTTTGTATGTAGCTATGTATCCCTGCACGGCGTTTGAAGCGTTGAGATACATCGGTTAGAAGAAATTACTACGTGATAAGTCAGTATTGTTAAAAGAGTGCAAACAAAGCAGAGTCTGGATGTTGCAGGCAGGGATTGCATAGAAAATCCCCTTGTATGCGTACGCACTTGTGAAAGGAGCTGCACGTCTTGTATGCATAGCTCTTACTCCCCCGCACGTGTCGACAAAGTTCAATGTCCCTCGACTGTATGTATCCTAATGTGTAAGCTAACTGCATTATGTTTATGCGTGAGGAAAGCTCGCTGGCAACGAAGAATCTCCTCACGCAACCCTTGCTGTTAGCTATTGAGTCTCGCATTGCACCTCACTATGTTACTATTATAACCTGGATGCGTTACTATTAGAATACGACAAGCTCTTGTATGCACGTCCCCGTCCTATCCTATCACTGCTATCTATTATGTGTGGCTCGACAGTCTCAATCCCAACCATGCCATAATAATGAAATGTTTAGCAACTCCACTCATACATGGACGACTCCTCTCTTTCCTTTTGGCATCCCATACAAATGTTATTTTTTTCTATGCTCAAGCACATAGTCCTCCCCATATACTTACATACCCCGTTCATTGGCTGTTTAACTCCATATCCTTCCTTAACTCTATAGGCCGTGAACATTGCGTAGCTAAACTATAATGCTTTGCTTTGCGTAGCCAACTCTACTCTCTATGGTTTTACATTGCGTAGCTAACTATATTTTTTGTGTGAAGCAAAATATTTCAAAATAATATACCATGTTTTTACCTATATAATGCATGTATGCAAATACAGGGAAAACAACTCCCCAACACTGCCAATGAAGCCTTTACATTATAAGCGCATAGAGCCAACTCTATTATAGGTGCACATTGCATATAATGTCTAAAGCTCATTCGTCGTAGCCTCACAAGCATGCAAACATTTTTTCTGTTAGTTTCATCAGTTTAGTAAATAGATGAGTCCGGCTTTAAAGTCTCCATGTGCAACATGCTTTTAGATAGAGAATGGATACACCAAACTATGTTGCAAGGATATTGGTTGGAAGTCGGAAGGCATTCCATGCATGCAAACTTGGT
Source organism: Lipothrix lubbocki (assembly GCA_034696945.1). Lineage (NCBI taxonomy): Eukaryota > Metazoa > Arthropoda > Collembola > Symphypleona > Sminthuridae > Lipothrix > Lipothrix lubbocki. The sequence goes on from JAQGAK010000196.1 coordinate 24,226, forward strand.
TGTTGTGTGTGTGTGCGTAGGAAAAAGTTGAAAACTTGTACACACAACTCCATGTATTTTGTGTAGTCCTAAGTTTTTCATTAGTATGGTAGCTTTTCATGCTCCTACACTAGTATTTTTTATCATCTAGCATAATAACGTATTCATAGTATAAATAATAATTTAATGAGTACATACATGGCATATTGCATATGTGCAGGTTGAAGCTAAGGTAAAGGAATTAATGGATTTTAAAATTTAAAGCCTAGACCTGGGATTTGTTTATTGAAGGATTTGGGATTTGTAGACATTTTGCTCTAAATTGAACTTGTTTTAAGTCTTTATTCATATTATTATTTTGTTTTTCTGTGGCTCAATCTATTTGGTTTGGTAGGGCTCATGTTGTAGCTCATGTTATTTTGTCTGGCTCATGTTATATAGTTCATGTTATTTTATATGACTCATGTTATTTTGTGTGGTTCACATTAATCGGTATGGCTCACCGTATTTCGTATGTCTCAGGATATTTTGTCTGGCTGTGCTGCATGGTTCAAAGCTTTTGGTTTAAAGGTGACAAGCGCATTGCAATGCGAATGAGTTACTGACTCATTGACTGCCTTTTCCTTACCTGCGTTTATGTAGGCCTATTGTATGTGCCATTGTTGAATTACCGGAATTGTAGAAAAGGAATTAAGTCTATAATAGGCACTTGTGGGTGACGTTGATTTTAATTTATGTTGTAGGAATTAGGAACGATAGTGACACACGCACATTAAAGCATTGATCTACTTTGATCGATTCATTAACATGAATTTTCTAAAGTAGAAATGTATCTATTAACTCATAACGGGAAAGGATTTTGGTGCCCTTCCTTCATCAGGGTGACGACGACGACGAAAATATGGCGTTTAATAATGTATATTTATATATGATCCATATAGCTGTACTGTAGTGGCTGAGGTGTATTTATTTGTATCCACTCCAGTCTGACAATTAACCTCTCAAGTGCGATTATCATTTTGTGCGTAAGGATTTGCATAAATTATTGCATCATTGAAATGAATGCGTATAGCTCTTATTAGCTGCAACGAGGGAAAAATACATGACATACACATAATTACTTTTAGTTTGGGCTGTGCAGCATGAATAAATAATTAACGTATTTAGGAGAAAACAAATAGATACACAAGTGTCCCGCTTAACTGTTTGTAACAAGATCTTGACAATGTTTCCAAGCCATCGGTAATTTCCAGGTCGATACCATTTCCATCCCGTGGAGTAACTTTAATTATGAACTGCTAAAATGAACGTTCGTATTTCGAAATCATTCAAACTCTCTGCATTGTCCTTGTTAAACAAGACAACCACTTTTTGAGTTTTGAGATTGACAAAGAAAATCTCAAAGAAGTCAATCTGAGAGAAGTCAACTTTTGTGGACTTGAAACTTTCAAGAAATTTGAATATTAAATACTTTACATATATTAAAAAAATAAATACACAAACATCATTAATAGAAATTTGGCGTAAGGTTCAAAATCTCTAGTGACAACGAAACAACAACAAGGGTATCATTAGCTTGTTGATTGCAAATTTACCGCAGCTCTTCCAATCGAAGCTCGCTCACTGGATGGTTAAACCAAGCAATTATGCATGGCATATGGAATTAGCATTGTGGAATATCATAATATTCAGCAGCAAGTATTTGTCCTAATCTACCTTGTCAATCAACGCCAGTAAAGTGATAATAATTATTCTTTTATTAATTTTATGCTTCATAGGAGGACCAGAAAGATTTTGTTACATATACACCAGTATAGCTTTCCCTGACTGACAGCCCCCGTACAAGGTAGAACTTGATTTTTTTGGGGTCAAATATCATACTGTGCGTTGATTAGACTCAAAGTCACCGTTTATTCAAAATGGATTTACCTCTTTGAGCATATAAATTGCATGCTCACATCAATATCATATTTCACACTATTAGCCAAATATTCACCTTTTGGTTTTGGTCAACTTTGCGTCGAAACTCAGGATCTTGGCCTGTTGTCGCCTCCTATATGCGTATGACATTTCAAGTGTAATTTTCCATTTGGAAATCAATAATCCGAGAATGTAGTACAGGGTGAAGGTACAACTTCTGGGTGCCCAATTACGCACATTTCAGATTTTAGATAATGACTCTCGATATGTAATGAGTCACTGAGGAGCAATGCTGGCTAAAATTGTAAATCAAACTGATTGTAAAATTCTTTGTAAATGTAATAGTTAAAATGGTAACAACCAATTGTTCATACATACATTTATAAAGTCTAAGGAAAACATATAATGAGTCGTTAACTTAAATCATTGTGAATTGTTTCTAAAATCATATAAAGAATTTGCACACTTAAATCTTATGTAACTTCAACTAAAATTGCATTAACTAAATCATATAATAAATGTACTAATGACTGTAGTCACACTACGAACTGTTTACATTATAAACGTACATCCTATGAATAGACCATTACATTCGATTGGATAACGTTATGTAGAAAATAGAACATATCATAATGTTTATAGCTATAAATATTCCATTCAGATTGAACAATGAAAATGTAACGTCAATCAATGGGTGTAGAATTCTGGAAAGCTCTAGTAATGCAAAAATAATTTACATACTAAATGATAACAGCATAATTATAGCTTGCGGGGTGAAGCAAATCAAGCAGATTTAATTGCAGCCCAATCGTAATGCTTGCCCATATGTGCACATTGATTGAGCATAAACTAAAATGATGAACCAGAGCCACTAGTTAACTATAACGCGTTCCTTCATCAATTATTTAAAGTACCCACACTCTTGAGCACACACTACTTTGATGTGATTTTTGGGTAATAAGGTGGCCAAGTTGTTTAAATTGATTCGGTAACAATCCGCGTGGCATAGCTAATAAATGATAAAGTAATATTTACATTACTATACATATGTATTACTATTGTAATGTCACGATATAGTAACATAAATATTAAGAAGTATTCAGGATTTGATTGGTACTATATAGTTTATAGTACAGTAAAGTATTGCAATACGTGTACATATGTAATGTGCACTATATGAGAAAATAATATTAAATTGGATATGATTTCGGCACTCATCATAGGCATTTTGGGTTGACTTTGAAAAACAAAATTGATCTTGTTTTCGTCATATTAAATATCCTCAATGCTGGAGACTGGCTCGTGTTGACTTTGTTTTCGCTTATCATGCAAGTTCACAGCCTGTTTAAGTATAATTGTAGTAGCTTATATTATCCGCTCAAGTGCATGCATGTGGGCTCATATTCAACGCATGTCGTATTCCATGTCATATTCATGTCCTCCTGAAACGCAAAGCAAAGTATATCAACTTATTTCACAGTAACTTTTACTCTCCGCTAAGCTCCTGCTGATGAAAATGGCTTGCAGCATTAGGGCTTTTGTTTAATATTGAACAGCTAATAAAGCGATATTTATAGTAGAACGCATTTGCATCCACGAACACATCGGCATGAATTTGATTGTACACTTTCAATAGTTAATCTAATAAGTGCTTGGGTATAAGGACTAGGCTATAGAGTTAAAGAGGAAGGAAGAACAGTAGTTTTTGCTAAATAAGCCACATTACTTTCAAAGTCAAAGTTATCCTTTGACTTTGAATTTTTCAACCGTCCACGTGTACCGGATTATGTACCTTGGGCTCCGTGTGCATGTTGTCTGTGCTAGATTCCGTGCATTAAAGGTCCAGCTGCTGCAGAATACGAATCGATATGCTACGGGCTCGATGGGTTTTTACTGTTGTGTATACCTTACGCATATTATTTTACCATGTACATGTACTATAGATAGATACTTGAATTTGCTATATGTATATTAACCATATGATTTTGCTATATGTGAATATTAGCTATATGATTTCGTTCTATGTATACCTACCATATGATTTTGGTTTATACTTACGTACATTATCTCTCATTGTGTTATACATAGTAATCGACATGCCCTACGCATAGAAAAGCCTGCTGTTGGCGTTAAAAGGCATGCAAATATGTAGGGCTATAATTATGTTGGCTTATTTAAATACATCTATCCCATATATTACTCAAACAAGACTTATTCCTTCTAGATGTCTTCGACAGTGTGCTTTTGCTTCCTTTAAGTTCCATGCACTCATATACATTCTTTTTAGAACGAGATAGGCATACGCGTTATGGGAGTAGCCTGTTTACACATCAACTGCATACTTCCCATTCGTTATAACTTACACGATTTAGCCATTCCACTATATTATGGATATTATACATATATTTACCATTGTGTAGTATGGCTCTATGGTGTGCATAATATGTTAACAGTAATAATTGTCAGTGTATCTACTTACACATTTTGAGTCTCATTTATAGCGAATTCAATGTGTGCGTACGTGCAGACTGTCAATCCCCAAGTTTTAATAATTCCATATACTTCCACAGATGATTCTCCTCTGCGTCAAAAGGCCAAGGGTGGTGTGTATTAAGATGTGGCATTTATGTTACTCAATCCAACTTTAAGTATAACAATAATAATTAATTTCCAAGTCTGTTTTCTTATTGCACCTACTTACCTAAATAAAGAAATGGGGTGCAGACGTAAATAAAGATGTAAATTTGGAGGTATACGCAATAAGTTAGGGAAAAATGTAAAAACATATGAAGTCGTAAATAGAAAATTCACCGCTTTGCCATAATTCGTTGCTGCTAAAAGGAGCAGCGAAAGCAAAACGCATTGGAAGCCAATGGAAGAAACTCGTAAAGAACTTAGAGAAGCCAATGAAGAAAATAGTAAATGAAGCCGTCAATAGAGAAACACAGTGAAAGAGTGAATGGAGCTGAATGTGGAGCAAGTGAGTCAATGTGGGAATATAATAAAGAAATAAAGTAATGAAATAAATGAAGAGCGTAGAGGAGTAAATAGAGAAATGGAGTAAAGAAATAAATAAATTGATTGATTAAATCATGAAGAACCAAGAAAGAGAAAAAAAGTTGCGAGTGTGTGTGTAACGCGTGGAGATGCTAAGACCTTTAAAAATTCACTCATCGTTAAGATTCAATGCCAGGATCTTCTCATGGCTCATGGCAACGACGAAAAGTCTTCATGTTGATACGGAAGTGCGTATAAACAGGATTGCCTTATTACGAAAAGTATAAAGCAGCAGGTTATTTTATGGTCATATCATGTAAAAAGGAATAACAGCGGTTCAACCATACCCCCGCATATGTATACAACAACAACGAGCCTCATGGATGCCGTAGGTAGACATAGGTTGTTTACGCACAAGGTAAATGACTACATTAAAGCACTGTCCTTACTACTAATAACAACGTATCATCTAATTCTTTTGCAGGCGAGCAGCAAGTTTTAGTATTAGAGTGTGAAATCTCTGACATTCATTTCTTGCAGTAATGAACTTCAAATTTTTCAATGATTCCAATTCCGCTGTCTCCTTCACTCCTGATAGCTAATGTGTAATATATACAATAAGCATTTACCGTGTGTATAATGTACGCACGCAATCTGTATGATATTTTCAAGTATATACAGATACACGCATTGCACATAACATTGTTTTACATACGCATTATTCAGCAGTGTTTTATATTAGCATTGTAGTGAATAGGCTTTAACACACATTGTTTTTTATAAGCATATTTTATATAGACAAACCTGCGTTACTCATTATAGCGCGAGGTGGCTTACACAACGGTAGGCACGTACACATACACATTATACCGTAAAAAGTAAGTATTTAGTCTCATTTCCAATATTACTCGTCTTTCCAGCCCTTGAGAGTCTTACTCATACACAAGCTATAAAGAGGAAATCTTCGTAGCGTGTGACATATGTGGATTTTTTCTCTTGAGATTTTCAAGATCTTACACGTGTCTTTGGCAATTGTTATCTACACATATACTGGCTTGTGTTATACCATGTGCCATTCTGCGTGTATGTGGTGCGTATATTTTTGTGCATGCGTATATATTTTGTTTGTATATTTTGTATTATTCTACTTTAACTATATTAACCTTTACATGTTGTCATACCCGTCTCGCATCCTCTTGTTAGTATGTACATGTTGTCAAGTGCGTTTCTCATCCTTTAGTTGCTGTAATTACACCACATATGTACAACCAATGTTTTTTATGTCTTCCCATTATACCCTCCACATTATTTGCAACTCCAGGTCGCAGCTCCAACAACCATCAATGAGACACAAACAGCTTTCCAATTCTAGAGCGACTTTGGTGTCACACACATATTGTCATTAGCCTTAAAAATGTGGATTTCTAATAGGGGAAGGCAATAAGGTATTGGCCAAGAGTACTGGTAGCAAGACGAGTAATGGCAGCAGCAAAGCAATAAATATATACGTTGTGTACAACAAAAGACAGACGAACAAGTAATAACCTAGTCACGGGAAACCAATGCTAATCATAAATACATGATGTGCCGCTTTGTACAGAACATACATACCTTGTGTGTTAACTTGTATATTGAAAAACAATGACAATTGTTTTAACAATCCAGCAAATTTTCAGGGTTGCTCCACCACATGCCAAATCCGTGCTCCTCAATGCTTCTGCTCCGCTCATTTTTAGCACATGAATTTAGTTCAACCGAATTAATTCCATGTATAACGTCTAATGGGAATTAAAATGCATCCTCATTTTTGGGTATGTAAAGGTCGCAGTGTAGAGTTTACTTATATAGAGATATATATTATAGATTATATAGGTATAGAGATACTATATGTACATAGTTATACTACAGTTACAGCAGGGGATGGGTACATTGCAAAATGACATCTAAATAAAGCTATGATATACCACATTTGCTCCTGTAGTTTGCACACATGGAGTATGCGTATACAGATGAAGTGACATTTGTGCGTGTATAAACGTGCTCGTATATGCCTGAATTAATGTGTTTATATGTAACACAGGAACTCGAGTGTTGTTATACGCGTAGCTCAATGTCGTTATATGCGTAGCTCGTTGCTCTTATAAGCATCACTGAACGTTCTTGTATGCGTACCTCGACGACCTTATATGCGTAGCTAAGCGTTCTTATTATAATTACGTTTAACTCGACATTGTGATATGCGTTAACTTATGACTTGTATTGAAGTAAACAACATTCGCAGGGCTATATGTATATATGTACTTACAGCAGTTTACATTGAGAACAACCGACATGAACTTAACTCTTGCCTGGGCAGTGACAAATCTACCTTAGTGTATTATTAGCATACATATACATGCCATAAGCCACAATTGTAATCCTTTTACGGGGTCAACTCATAATTGGAGCATATTATACGCTGTACCCGCAACTGGTTTAGAGATTAGAATCTTGAAAATAAAAAGTGCTAAAAAGGTAAAGCAAATGATAAAGCGTAACACACTTAAAGGCATATTATACTTAAAAATAGCATATAAAATATGCTCGAAATTTCCATTACATTTGGCACACAATAAGTTGTACCTCTGTAGTTAGTAAATATATATGAAGTGCGTACAAGTAGCTGCGGAATATGAAGTGTGTCTAGTAGATCACGTGGCCGACGATAATATTGTGTATGTACCTCGCAAGCAAAAAACCTAAGTACGAAGTGCGTATATATGTATGCAAGTTAGGAAAAATGGGAGAGTAATTATTGTTGAGTTGAAGAAGGAGTGAGCATATAATATAAAAAAGTAGCACAGAAGTCTTGTCTAATCTTGAACAAATTAGTTTTAATTCAATGCGTAAATCCATTACGATTCTTCTGGACATCGCTCAAGTGTGTCATAATCCTTGTCGAACAATAATATATTGCGGTTGAAATGTGAGCATGTAGGGATATAAAACCAATAACAATCTACATATGTTAAAAGATACACCTTTACTATTGATGAATGATTATAAAACCAATAACAACAACAACAAATTTTTATCAAATTAATAAGTTATTTGGGAATAAAATTTATCAATCCCCACTATCTCTCTCTCTACCATGTAACCTCACACCTTTGGCTATTTATGAGTTCACCGTCAAATGACCAAGTGCATGCAGTATTTGTGTGCACAAGTGCGTGTGTATCTTCTGTATTCTCTAATTATTTCTGTATATACCAGAATAATATTACCAGTCCTTATGTTTACATACAAGCAAAACTAGCTTTGCGTTTGCTTCTACATTACTACAATATACATGCATTGTATACAATATAATTAATTACTCACATACAATATGTGTGTAGCGTTTACACATTGTGGGCAAAAAAACTTTTTATATCCTGACAGCAAGTGCGAACAATCTTGCTTTGAGATAGAATCAACACTGGGAAAATTATAATTGTCTACACAATAAAAATAAAGTTCTTTTTATTATTTGCTCCAGATTATATAAACAATAATACTTGACTGGTGGAATATGGTCGTAAATTATAGGGCCAGGATCGATTCAACGCGTAGTCATAAAAGGCAACTGCCGGAAATAGTTACTATTTTTGAAAAAAATGATAAATATTCATTGAACAAATATTCTTCACAAAGTTTTCACGCATCTAGACTAACAGATTCTTTAACATTGCTAAAAATTTGAGATTACTCTGCGCATAAGTTTCACATTCCAACAACTTAAATATAAAGCATGTGTACCTAAATAATTTATTGCTATTTTTAGACACATTCGTTTCGTTTGACTTAAATCCAGTAGTGCGGAATGAAATGCGATTAAATAAAATATAAATTATATTAGGATAATATTAAAAATAAATTTCATTAAGTAATTTACCCAATTATATCAAATAAATACAACAAAAGAAGCGATGACATGCTTTAAATCAATTATTATTCTTTGAAAAGTCGCCTCACTTCAGTTTCATGTGGCTAAACAGTGCTATGGTGTGTATAGCATGTGGGGGTATTTGTATATGCGTTAGGCCATTCGTCTTCACGAGGACACGCAATGGATGGGTGCCAGTTTGGTGTAGACTGCGTATATATGTTACGCATATACAGTGTGTATTCCCAAGATAGAAAATTACGCGTTGTGAAGGTGAAAGTGAAAGGGTTCTTTCCTTGCCGCTCTTATACACACAAATATACAGCAAGCTTTCCGGCTGACCTTAAACATCATTGATGATAAGACGATTAACTATACAAACCAACAGCACGCATAAAAAACAAGAGCGAACTTAAGTTCATGCGCTTCCTGGATCCTAATCTTTTGCTACATAGATTATATAGTAGTTTTTTCAAATTTCCACCCCATATTTTCATTTTTTTAAACAAATTGTTCAGTAAGCTGAGCTACATTAAATGCTGTGTATAATCGCTTATGAGATCATCAAAGTCAGGGATTAACTACACCAAGACCATATTCAATAGTATTCCACATAAGTGTCCAGGGTCAAGAAAATAAGAAGATCTTATGAATTGGATTATATGTTTATTTAGGTTAAAATGTTTGGAAATAGCTGACGATAACGTTATAAATGTTAATTAAATCCCTCCATGTTCCCAATCCGTTCCGACCGTTCCAATAGAATATAGTTGCTATGCAGGAGAGTAAAATTGACATCGTGAAATTTGATGCTTTACTTATTCAAAATTAATACACATTTGCGTTCATGCGCCAAGCAATGCCGAGTTGTGACCTTCTTCAACAGTTCTAAAACAATAAGCACGGGTTTGACAATAACCTAATAGCTGAAAATGTGGTTAGCATTGCAGTTCAAGGCTTCTTGTATGGTGATGGCCACGGAGTAAAATCCAATTTTCAGGATCTGTCAGGCAAACATTAATTGCGGTGACTTAATTACACCTCTCTTAGGTAACCCGCCTCCAATGGAATTTTGAAAATTAAGTTAGGCGTGAAGAAACTACAGAAACAGTCTGTAATTAATTGCAAAATCTATATACCTTTTTGAAGCGATTATAGCTAAAAATGAAAACTTCACAGGTGGTTTGTAACTAAAATCAAAACTTTACGCACCGATGATACCTTAAGGACTAAATACATACGTAATATACAACTTTTAATATCTTACTTTGATGGATGACAAGCTATATAATGAGCATGGACTTTTGACATAAAAGCTTGAATTAGGACGCAAAATGGATTCGAAGGGAAAACGATTACTCAAAACAAGAAGAATTAGGTATTTCGAATTCCAAGTAAAACGTGGCAACATGAAAGCAAAAGCTTAGATTATAATCTCCGAATTTCTATCTCATTCTTGAGAGGACTATTTATACATTAAAAACTACAGAAGTCAAAAGAGGCCACAGGCAGCTTGAAGGAAGCTTTCTGACTTCTCAAGAGATTACGGAATCGCAAATTATGTAGGTTACAAGGTATACGGAAAAGCAAGCAAAGACAAGTAAAGGTTGAAAGATACATTTCCCTGAATATGAAGCAGTAATTCATTGCCTATATAACTCCTATGCGTATGTATGCGTAAATATATCATTGGATACGAAATTATCACTGTATATCTACAACTATAATGCGGATAGAATGAAGGAAAAAGTGCCCTGCATACCTAATCGTGCTTATGAACGTATCTGTGTAAAAGCATAATCCGGTTATGCGTTCGGTAGATTAACAGATTCAGAGTTGATATGAACCTCATCGCAAGGCACACTGGATATACCATGCACATGGAGAGGCTGAAGTGATGACGACGGCAAACGAGCAAGGAAAAATGTTTAAAGAAAGCAGGACATGGATAATATGTGAATCAGTTTGGATGGCACAATAGTAAAAGTCCAAGGACTCCACGTGTACTCCATATCGACTGGAATGAAAGGAAGAGCTGTGGGTGTCAGGACATTGCGTTTCTTGTTTCCATTACTACACACAAGGAAGACGAAGACGACCGTTACCACTGCCACATGAACCATGCGGAACCCACCCGATTTTACTTGAGAGCTACAGGAGTGCGTGCCCATCCTGAGTCCATCATGAAACTTTCCACGCTAAAAATTCCGATTCTTAAATACGTACGCAAACCCGGGTTACTTTAGGGGGTCCCTCCTAAACCGGGTCGCGCGTGTCTTACTACTTACTACTCCGACAAGCATTTCTCAACTTCCCGAGAGTAACCCTACAGGGTTGCTATATACCTTACATGATATTGCTATATACCTCCCTTCTTTATACTTCCTAGAATAGCTATATAATAATTATCAGTATAACTCCTTTAAGTAATAACAAAGCATGTGGCAACAACAGCCTTCATGATGTATGTACGCGTTTTCAACGCATTCTACTATTACCACTACCAGAAGTTGAAAGCTGGGAAGAAACCTAATTTCTAGTTGTGCTACGCACACTTATTATATTTTTTATGTATAGGCAAACAGTACACTTGACTTTCGCCATATTGTCATATATTAGCTCAACATCGTAGACTCCGCGGCTATACACACTAGATTGCCATATGTGAATATTATTGTGAATAACTAAAATTAATTTTGCTTCATCTCTCCCGTAGTCACTCACAAAAGTATATATAAGCTCATCTGCCAGCGCTATAAACCTTGTGTTCAGTACCACTGACACAGCATGCTCAATATAAGGGGCCTACCTATATAATTAAAGCACAGGATGAATAGTATCATGTCAGCATGTATGTTCAATATAGGAATCGTATGTCAGTCGGTATTTTCAAAATAAGACCTCTATAACATCATTGTCAGCGTGTTCAAAATAAAAATCCTGTAATGTAAGCGTCGGCATGCTCAATATAAGGATCATATAATCGAAGCAATGATATATACGACTATTTGGCTTTCATAACCGCTACTTGCTAGATTTCTATAGATGTATTTATTAGGACTGAGCTCCGCTCTGTATAATGGAATCCTAGACCTCGTGTATTTTTTGCGCCTTTCCAATTATAGGTTAACTGTAGAAACTTTTGCAGTGGTGAGTAAATACTAACTGGAGCTAAAGATAAGTTTGAATTATACTCACGCACAGGCACAGTCAGCTATAAGTTGAGGAATACACGCGCCACATGGAAATATACTTACTTCCCCTCATAAAAATGTGCGTCAGTGTACCCATGCATTGATATTACATTTGACGACTGCGGACTCTAAAACCCGTCGAATCCATTCCCTTATGTACAGTTATATATAGATATTGCATTGTAAAGCCCTTTTCAATTAGTACATTTTTTCAATGCATACATAAGAGTAGGCTTTGAAAAATTAATTCCTACCGGCGGACATTACCATGTCGGTTGTGTCCGGAGAATATAAAATTATCTCAAATTGGCGTTAAAAACATACAACTTGAATATTAAACCTCTCAAAGTTGAACATTAAAATCTTCACAACCGAAAATTAAATTCATTGGACATTATTGTTGTATAGAAAAAAAATGATGCAAAAGTTGTTAAGCTTGAGCAAGACAATAATGTTTCAGCATACAAATACGCATACTCCAGAATTATTTTGCACTTGTAGTGACATAATTACAAGAGTGAGCTCATGTGTGCTCAGTACATGTTGATGGAGAAGATATTGAGTAATATATAAATAAATGAGTGCAAGTATGCTAAATGCGTGAGCTACTTGTCAGTTTCCGTTGAGTATTTTCAATTAATCCAGATAGTGCGTTCTAGAATCTGCCCAGGCAATGTCAATCCAGCGAGCGAATCATCACAATGAACATTTGTGACACTTATTTTCTTCATAGTGAGCTAAAATATTTCTAATATTCTAATAATGACATATGACTAGTATAATGTATCATGCAATCAAGTTAATTCATGTCAGGTTACGGGAGCTAAGGTCTGTGGAAAGTTTATTTTAGACGGATATATATCTGACTGCCATTAGAGTATCAAGTATTTGATATCGGAAGGGAATATAGAAATAAAAGAATAATATTATATTTAGCTCCTCATAGGAGATCCTATACATACGCACGTCATTTATCTCGATGTGGAGCCTTTGCCTACTTTCCATCTTTTTGGACTAATCTGACCCAATTTTACGCACATGTACGCCTATTGCCATGTGTATTTGCCTATGTATGTATACATGGTTCCATGACACACGCACACAGGTTGTTCTTAAGTAATATCGCACTTCACTATCATCTGTTCACGGTTAATGGTGAAATGTCGAGCTGAATATTTTCTGGAGTTACTATGCATAAGGACTTTAATTTATCCTCCAGCTATGTATAGGTGCAAACACTGATAAAAATACATTCAGTTCATTGTAATGATTATATACTCATTTTCCATTTCAACAGTATTATTACATAGAAGCATCCTACTCTAATCTAAATACAAGGTTTCTATCATGAAGGTGTCCATGTACCTGTTGAAAATCATGCTTTTTTAAAATTTATATATTTTTTTATAATTTATTTATACAGTTCCGCACAATGCGATTTTTACTTTGTAACTTGTACTTTTTACTTTGTACTTGTTACTCGTAAATGAGAGTTTACTCCAGAAACGAGTGAGTTTACTCCAGAAACGAGTGAGTTGTCTCTACTTGTGCGTTACTATTAAAAATGCTAAAATTATTGCAGACGGAGCTATCATAACGATCTTTACTAGTGATTATTACCAATTATTTTCATCTATAGTTGAGAATTCTCTATGTATGAGTTTGCGTAAAAATATGTTAACTAATTCTTCAATGATTCAAACTAGTATATAGCATCTTTACTTATTACACACATACACACTCACACACACAATCTCTCTCTCACTCACTCACACAAATAAATACACACACTCATACACGCACACACACACACACACGAGGCCGAAGCAGTAAAAAGAACAGGAAAGAGGTCCAACGAAGCCAGTGTATTTACCACGAGTGTGCAGTGTATACCGTGTGCAGTGTTGGAATGACAAAGGAAACAAGCGCTGCGTTTCTCTTCAGTAGGTGACCGACTCTGGTCACGGAATGAGCAACTCGGAGTTTCCTCCAACACTTTAATATAATAATATTAAGTATCTATATATATATATATGCAAGTGTAAAGGAGGAAGAATTCATCGATTTATTTACAAATATATTTAAATATATATAATACACATCGTGCAGTTTCAACGATTTAGTGAAAACTTTGAAGTGTGTAAACAACTGTCTAAACTCTACATACAATAAAAACTTAAAAGTTTGAACAATCTTCTTTGCGCCCAATCACAGTTTTTATTTACAAGGAAATTTAACGGAGGATTGTTGGGACGAATTTCTCGAATTTTGCAATATTTATGGTAAGGTTTTGTCTCTTTTTTTTATCTCTTCTATTGTCATGAAATTTCTTTTTTATTTCTTCTCCATTCATCTCTGAAATTGACTTCTTCTGGGCTTGACGCTTGATTTTACTCATATTTAGTTTAGATTTCATGTTATTATAGTATGGATGATTGTTGTGATTGCGCGGAGATCATCACAATAATCATCCATTAATGTCGCAGTCAAGAAGAAGAAGAAGTCAAGGTTATTATAACATCACAATAATATTATTTTTTTTTAAAAATATTATATTAAATTCGTAGCATTCAAATTGAAGGGATGTATGAGTTAAGTTTAAGGGAATCAAGAGGGAATAAATAGGAATAAAAATTGTTTTGAAAGGATTTCTATAAGGTGAGGGTATGTTAGAATACATATTACATTGGGAAAGGCCTACTTAGGCAAGTTGAGTATGCTTCTGCTGGGGCTCCGCTCGGCACGTGTAGCATAAAGTTGTGTAGAGTATGTGAGGTCGGGGTAACCTCTTCGACTATAGAGCAGCGCCCTGAAAAACTCTCGACTGCAAAAAATTGTTGTTCTCCACGTGGAGGCCCATTACATTGGTTCATCCACAGAGCTATTCACTTCTCTCTCTCTCTCTCTCACACACACACAGTCAAGCTTAATAGATACCTTGGGAAGTATACCTATAAGCTATAAGGGATGTACCTATAAGCTAGGGGATCTATCAGTGTGCATCATTATAGCTATCTATGTACTATACAAGTATTATTGTAACTATCTATGCACTGTATAAGTATCCTTATAGCCCATCTGTGCACTATACATGTATCCTTATAGCTATCTATGTACTATACAAGTATCCTTATAGCTATCTATGTACTATACAAGTATCCTTATGTACTATACAAGTATCCTTATACCTTATCTATGTACTATACAAGTATCCTTATAGCTATCTATGTACTATACAGGTATCCTTATAGCTGTCTACGTACTATACAAGTATCCTTATAGCTGTCTATTCACTATATAAGTATCCTTATAGCTATCTACGTACTTTATAAGCATCCTTATAGCTATCTACGTACTTTATAAGTATCCTTATAGCTATCTATGTACTACATAAGTATTACTGTAGCTATCGGAGGATGTCTCATATAATAGTCAGTCTCCTCGCATCTCTCTCTCTATGAAGTATAATAGATATGTGCAATAATAAAGAGCTTTATAGTTTATTTTTGTTGCGTTGATATTAGGTGACCTCACCGGAATCATTGCAAGACTTATTGAAGTAGTTGGTGCTGATGAGACACAGTTGAAATGTCAAACATGATGGATTTCATGTCCGCAAACTTCCCGACAATATTCAAAAGTCCGGAGAACAGCACGGCGGAGGTGTTGTCATCGTCGGGACAGAAAGTTGTTTGTACTCCAGAAGTGAGCTTATATACTTACCCTGGACCTGAGATCACAGGATCATCAAATCGACTGGAGGATAAGGGTGGAGGCGGTGGAGGGACGGGTGGGGGGAATTCCTCTACGAGCAGCAACGGTGTCAATGGATTTCAGTGTGGCTTCTGTGGTAAAACTTTCCAGCAAAAGAATACGTTCCAGAATCATTTGCGATCTCATCGGGAGGGAGAGGACCCTTACCAGTGTGACATTTGCAGTAAAACATTTGCAGGTTAGTTACATGTTTTCTGTGTAAAGTTGCATTTTGTCAAGTTGTTTAGTAATATTTACACCCTCAGTGAGGAGGGATTCTGTCAGGGAAGAGAAGCTTATTGTATTGCATTTTTAGCTGTCAGTTGAGCTGCTGTGTAAGTAGGTATATAGACTTTGAGAGGAAAAGTGGAAAGAAACCTTTTCCTTACCTCACGGTAGCATAGCAGGCATGGGCTCATGTTGCCCCAAGTGTAGATGGAAAGCCCGTTGATGATGGTTTGACATGTTGCGTCTGAATGATAGTGGGCTTGAAATTTCAGATAACGAATTGTCAAACCCAAATCTATGTTACTCAGTTCCGTTGTATTGATGTTGGGTATTTACAAAATTAGTGCAATGCTTGCTACACCGATATAAACAGGCAGATCTATCCAGTTATTTATTTTTAGAGAACATGCAATAATTATTATGATAGCAATATGACTGCGAGTTTTAGCCTGATTTTAAAAATTATCTTGGTATTTGGACAGTACCCGCCAGATTAACTCGCCACTACAGAACCCACACAGGGGAGAAGCCATACCAATGTGAGTATTGCAACAAGTCGTTCTCAGTAAAGGAGAATTTATCAGTTCATCGAAGGATCCATACTAAGGAACGGCCTTACAAGTGTGAGGTTTGCGAACGAGCTTTTGAGCACAGTGGAAAACTCCATCGTCACATGAGGATTCACACTGGAGAACGGCCCCATCGATGTACCATTTGCCAAAAGACGTTCATCCAGAGTGGTCAATTGGTAATTCACATGAGGACCCACACAGGAGAGAAGCCCTACGTTTGTAAAGTTTGCAATAAGGGTTTCACTTGTTCCAAACAGCTCAAAGTTCATACTCGAACTCATACTGGAGAGAAGCCATATACTTGTGACATTTGTGGGAAGTCCTTTGGATACAACCATGTGCTTAAACTTCACCAGGTAAAGTCCAAGTCTTTGCTGATAGGATATTTATAGAAATAAACGGCTTAAATATTATGTCATATCTGCTCTTGGTCAAGAAGTTGTTATTGCATAGAGGAGTTGAATTTCAGATTCTTAGTAATGTGATATTGAGCAATTGAATGGATGAATGTCAAATCAAAGGTCGGCAGAGCTTTATACCTAAGCATAATAATACATTTGGATGCAGTAGTAGTATAACCTCTGCTTTTCCATGACTACAGGTGGCACACTATGGTGAGAAAGTTTACAAATGCACCCTTTGTAATGGGACATTCAATTCAAAGAAAGCTCTTGAGACTCACATCAAAACTCATGCCTCGGATGGACCGGGATCAACCGTAGACTCCATGGACCCTGGGGTAATGTCACCATCGTCCATTTCGCAAACACCGCAACATTCGGATAAGGAAAATCGTGAATCGAGTGATTCTGAAATTTCGTCACAGAATTCGCCCACAATCGAGGCACCGAAGACACCGCCCAGTCCACATTTCAGTAGTAATCATTTCAAGCCAAATATCCATAACAACAACAACCATAATGGTAGCAACAATAATGTGAACAGTAACGGTAGTAGCTTTCACCATACCGGTAGTCCTTCTACAAATGGGAATGGGATAGCCAACCTGCCTTACCCCATGCTTCCTCCAAGTATTCAGGTGCATCAAGCCCCACAATCACGCACAACGTTCTTGTACGTAACATCCAAGCTTCCACCTCATGCCACTAACAACAACAACAACAACAACAATAATTCATCCTCAAATATGAATAATAATCACAGTCATCACCCTTCGGACTCATCTCCAAGAAGTGCGATCAACTCGAGCGGGATCAGTTTAAAATCTTTGAGCTTGGGCTTGACCACGCCGCCAAAATCGTCTCCAATCGACATTTCGAGGGACAGGGATAAGTTATTCTTGCACAGCGCCAGCATCCGGGATAAAGTATTGGCCTTCACTGAGAAATTTGGTTATGGAATTCCTTCTTCCAACGCTTCACCTATGAATTCAAATTCAGGGAATACTACTGGCGACCATCGTAATCAGTTAAGTGGCTGTAATTCGAACAATACGAGTAGTAACAGTAGTAGTAACAGTAATAGTAGTAATACCTACAGCTACAATCGTGGACGCTTCGACTTGAGTAGAAATTCATTCGAGAAGGAGATGCTCCCGGAAAATCTCAGTGCATTTCCCATGAATTCAAATATTAAGAGCCAGTTCTTACACAGTGATCTGAATTCATACTCAAGGTCCAGGTCAAGGGACAGATCCCGAAGTCCAGAAAATAGCCGAGATAGTTTTCAGTCAGGAGGGGGTTACACCCCCGGTGGTGTTCTGGCCTTAGCCTTAACTTGTGGCTCCAAAGCTGTCACATCAGCGAGCCAATTACCCATCTTGAACCCCATGCTAAATCCCAATGCACTTCGAAATCCTCATCCTATGCAGAATTTCATGCAAAACAATAGTCCTCCACATAGTAATCCTGACAGTCCTGAAATGTGTATTGACTTCTCACGAAGATCCGTTTCCCCTCGAAATGGTATGACAAGTCCAACTCCTTCAACGACTCCCCGATCCACACCGGGTCTCAGTGAGTCTGCTGAAGATCTTTCGGATGATTACCATCATTCTCCTCCCCGCTATTCTCCGGAAAAGCGAGGAAAATCATCCTCTTATGGTCCTCGAAAGCGTTCAAGTCTCATCCTTGAGAAGTACGCTCAGGAGAACCATCCAATTCCTCCTTCCGTCTCCCCACCCTCTTCTGCTTCTTCATCCCCTTCTTCTGAATCCATCCTTTCCCAGAGACTTAGGCTCTCCTCTGTTATCCAATATGCTGAAAAATGCACCTAAATTATTATTAATTATTATTAAACTATCCGTTTTTTATAAACATGCAAGCTTAGACTTTATTTAATGTAGACTATATTACTTTACCAGTTATATGCATACATTTATATTACATAATAATCTACACACAATAGAATTATGTATACCTTGATTACAACAACACACTTGTCCACAAACACAGAAAACATGTAAATATTTCAGATATGGATAATTCTAGTGATTACAACAACACCAAAAATATATATTAATCACAACAATCATGTACATTTCTAAAATGTAAGACATCTTTCTTTTTTTAATTTTTACAACCGATTTCGTTTCTACAGTTTACATAGTTATATATATATGAATACCTTTGTATGTACTAAGGTAAGAAATAATAACGCAAAAGACTTTTAAATAAAGGTGTAGGCCTTCGAAAAGCGTACCTATCTTAAATATCGTGCCGTGTCCAAAAGTTGCATCTGACTATCCATGCATTACTATTTCAAAGAGAATTCTTGTTATTACCAATGCTATTTCTATACAACAAGCATGAATGTTGCTGTCACATCATTAGCAACAGAATAAAATCATACAGACATGTATAACCTGATGAAATGAATGAAAAAAATCATTTTTGAGAGAATGCAAAGGGATTCACATGTGTGGTTTTGCAAGGGATTGCAAGGGTGCATCTTTATCACGTCATGTTTTTAAAAAATTGAAAAGAATTTTAGGAAAGAAAAAACTCAATTACCACAAATATTTTTCAAAACATTTTTGCCGCCTTGAATCTACAAATTTTTGACTTGACATACACAGAATTATATAACTTCTAATTTACAATACAAATCCACAAACGGTATAAAAAGTAATTCATTCGCGAGGGAAATCAAACGTCGGAACCAATAAATGAACTGATTTGCTGAGAAAGGATTAGGAGACAAAATTACAGAAGGTCATATGTTGAGTACAACAAAATAGATTCAAGTGAAAATAAGGATTGAGAAAAGATGAAAATTGAAAACTATTTTTTCGAAAACTTGAGTCTTTTTTATTATATATTATGATGAGAGAACCGGGGGAAGAGTCATTACAACTGAATTTTTTTAACTTGCCATAATATTTTCAAAACTCAAAATAAGGTAAAAAGATGTGTAATTTTTTAAAAATATTTAATTTTGTATTTCAAGTGTAGGACTTGGGAGACAAAAATTGAAATACTGCGGCTAGAAAATTTTGAAATTTTAGCCTTCTTTCCACTAATACGGAATATATTTTTAAAAAATTTAGAATTCAACTATTTTAATGAATTTTTGACTGCAATTTACATTTAAAGATTGATAACATGAGCGTACATATATATATAAGAAAATTATTGCTTGTCATTTTCGTTTTGTATAAAAAAGACTGGGAATCGTTTTTTAGGTCATTGAAATTGTGTTTTGAAAAAAATAGATATTTTGTGCTTAAAAAATGAATTAAATGTATGAAATGTATCCTGAAATTGTAACAGTTAATTTGGATTGCCGATGTATTTCAAGTGCTGCAATTTTAATTCAAGGGCTTTATATTCGATGAGCTCGTATTTTATTAAACTTAGTAAAAATGGTCGCCAAGGCAGAAAATAGGCAACAGAATATGCTCAACAAGCCATAATTGTGTCTTTCTTCCACCCCGTTTTCTCACAATATATGATGGACTACAAGTGTTAGGAATTGCTATAATAGTTATATTTGTTTTTGTGTAGGAATTACAGTAGCCGATCTGTAGGACGCCTTTGTAAAGATTTACACAATTGCTTTGAAGTCACAGTATTGTGTGCTTTAAAAGTGTCCATTTGATTATTCTGGCCTAAAATAACTATTTTCCCTTTTTAAATGTCATATACTTGCCATGAGTTGGAGATGCGGACGTTTAAAGAAATTCTCGGTAGAACGATTGTATCAGACTTGAACTTACGTCATCGCATTTGTGTACAGACCATCTCTTATTTTATCATGCAGATACATACACGCATGTTTTTTAATTCACACACATACATTTGATATTAAATATACATAGAGCCATTTTATCCTTCCACTTTGGAAATAATGCACAAACCTTCGGATGTGTTCTGGAGAGGGGAGGAAAATAGCAGGCTCTTTAAATAAAATACTTACATACATGACGTGGGGTCAGGATATCCACAGTTGGAATGCGTAAGTTCAAGGACAGTATTTCTATAAATATGTTAGCAACTAATTGATAAATATGACCATTATTTTATTTCATTCTATCTGAGTCTACCGATATTAAATAATTAGTGGAACGATTCTTCACCTTGACATTTTTTCTGGGAGTCAAATTTCTTTTCAGTGGGAGTATTTGAGTATACACTATTCTTTCTTGAGTATGAATTTCTTACTTATTCATTATGATTTCTTTGTTCTTGGGTAAGAACTTTTATTTATTGAGTATGGATTCTCACTTATTGGGTATGAATTCTTACTTGTTAAGTATGAATTCTTTTTTCTTGAGTATAATTGCTTCTCTAATTTATTAAGTTTGTGGACTATAAGTAAATTTGGGAGTTGTTGGGTTTTCGGAATCCCTACTCATCATCAGCATTTCTCAAGGTTTTTAACGGTGCAAAAATTTTGTATTTTACAATTTTACTATTACCAAAGATGAAAGCGTGTTCAGGAATAGGTTAAATGATACAATTTAGCATATATATAGTTACAATGAATATTTTAATTTTGTACTTGCGTTTCAAAATGTTTTTAATAGTAGGAGGATCATAACCACGTAGTATGCATATAATATAACGTAAACTTCATATTTAGCTTCTCGAGTCTTTTCTGCTTGAAACACTTTTCTTCTTCATCTCACTCACTCTGCTTGTTCTGTGTAGATACTCTATAAGATTTTCCTGAGTATTTACCTCACTGTTGTTTTATTAATGTTTATTGTTGGGAAAGTGCGGAGTTGATAAAGCTATGTATGTGGGGAAGGTTAGATTTGGATTTGACCAGATTTTTAGGAATATGAACTGATGAGGAGTTGTGTAGGGAATTATTACGAACTGAGCGGAGATATGCTTGGAATGTCCTTATAGTTTCAATGGATGATTATCCTGATTTAATTGATGAGCATCATACTGCTGATGAACGTATTACTGATCGATTATTGTCATCGGTTGGATTGACAAAATTCGGATATGAACCGTTGCCCTTGTTTGTTGTTGTACATAAAAATGTCCAGTATGTAATAAATTAATAAGTTCATGTATAAGAAGGTATAAACCATTACTTTACACACTGTTGTGTACGTTCTACCATTCGTACAGATGTTGAAGGAAGGGCTTGTAAGGTTGAAGGGGAAATGAAGGAGGATTTTTGTACAGCTACAATGATTAGAATGTAAACCAATTTTAACTTATAAGCATGACCTGCCAGCAATGACGAAATGGAAAAATTTGCTAAGGAAGCTTTAAATCAAAAATGACCCGCTTTGTTAATGTGAAATGGAGGACAATAGACAGCGGCTGTTTTTCGAATTTCCTGCTAATTTACCTACCCTTGAGGTACACTGTTCTCACTCTGAAGATTCAGGATTTTGAGGAGGATCGTCTTCGGATGAATTTACTTCAGATGAATGATTTTTTAAAAAAATATTATCTTATTGCCAGTGGGTGAAAGCGCAGGAATTTCATGAATTCCGTTCGAAAACCTCCACTTCAATCAGCATTCAAGCGGGTTCTGTATACATATTAGCAAGAGTGTATTTACGTTACGGTAAAAAGGATTTTATTGATAATTAATATTTTATTTAGGGAATTCATGTGTATAAATTCGCTGACTGCATAATTTTCTGATGCTTTAAACCATAGTATACATTCAACCTTCGTAAACGGAATTTAATAAATATAATAATAATTATGATTAAATAAAAATTATTATTTATTTTTAGGAATATTTGTTATAGGACAAAACAAAATGAATGGTGCACTGTACATAAAAATCGTTTTGTATTTCATTCCGGACTATATACAGTCTATTCTTTCTCTGGTTAATTATTCTCTTGCCCTTGGAAATTAATCAGTTAAATATCCCTAAATATTTCTGTACCTTCAGAAGGTTTTTATTTTGAACAATCTATTCACGACAGAAAAAAATATCCCCGCAACTATACAAGTGGAATTATTAGGTAAATATGAAATTTTGCGTCCAAATTTGATCAAAAATAATGTACTGTACTGTGAGCCTAAAATACTAAATTTTTTGGAACGAACGGAAGTTCTTATTTCAAGGAAATAATGTATAGACATATTAGTGCATAGTGTAGGAGCTCTTGATATAATACACATGCCTGTACTATATAATATATATATATATATATACATATATACTTCTGCCTATTATTATATGACGTGAGTGCGGCATTGAAAGAATAGAAAGGGAAGCCCCAAAGGTAAAGGTTGTTATTTTCAAGACGCTGCGCGGCACGTGCTGTATTATGTAGTACATATATATAGGCCGAGATGTTTATTGTAGTGTGAGTCAGGAAAACTTTGTCCATCTTTGAATAAACAAGTAGATATATATATAACATATATATTATTATAATAATAGACTATTTATGATATAAAAACAATTTGTAGGTACATACATATAGTAAGTTTTATAAATGAATAATAATTACATTTTACGGACATAGTGCTAAAAATCTTTTTAATTTTAAAAATAATTTTTGAATCATATATACTTCTATATTATTATATAGTAACTATATAATATAGAGGTTTACGACAAAGCCGCGTACACATGGTCGTCACCGTAACGTAACAGTAACTGTAACCGTTTGGTCAGCTGATTTGGAGGGTGCTGTAAGTAATGGTATTGTATGTAATGTTTCTTGACGACTTTGGTACGGTTCATTCTCTCCGTGTGTCGATTTTTTCGGGAACGAAATTTCTAAAATATTATGGAAAACATTATTTATATTACATATACTATAGTAGGCTGCGATGGAACTTCTCTTCATATATTAATTAAATGGATTCACCTCAACTTCATTCTTCTTGACGGTTTTAATTATCTTGCCCAATTCTCACTCTCATTTTCCCAACATTTTCAGATCCTTTATTGTGGAAACACAAACTCTTGAAAACACTTGTTGAGCACAAATTTCGATTTTATAATTATCTTTAAATTATTTCAAACATCAATTGTGTAAAAGCAAAAAACTGACTGAGCGGTGAAATTCGGATTTATTATTTCGTCAAATTTTGCACATTTAAAAAAGTTGTACTATTGAAAACTTAATTTGCGTATCTGTTTTTAACTATCTTGAATCTTTAAAAAACTTGTTTTAAAGTTATTATTTTGTGAGCGTGAGAATTTAACCTTAACCGCACTGATCTTACAATCGGAATAAGAGCCAAGTTTTGTTAGATACATTTAGGATATATGAAGGAAGTGAAATCTATATGTAATATACATTTGACAGTGGGATCGATAAGGATTTGCTATTTGTAAGGATTATAGGAGAAGGTTGGATAAGGAATGTTATTTGTAAAATATACTGAAGTGAGGGTTGATAAAGATTGCTACTATGCTATATATGTGTAAAAAGATGATGTTGTAATGCAGTGTTTAGAGTTTAACATTAGATACCTTATATGTATATGAAGGGTTTTTGGGTTTCTCTGGCGGAGCCTTTTGTGACTCCCAAGGAAAATGAACGGAAAAACGGGCATGCACATAATACATAAAATACTATGAACTGATCGTGTGAGCGATACAGTTGTAAATGGATATAATTGATACATATAGTATTTAATATAAACATTACGCTAGACAAGTTTGTTATACTTGAGGTACTAGGATGCTTACTGCTTTTTTCTATATCTATAATATTATGTAATATTATATTTTCCATTCTTCTCAAACTGATTCTTCCTCTTTTAGTAAAATTACCGACATCTGTACATACACTTAAATCCTTGATATATGAAGCTTATTATTCTTTCACAAAAGTAGATGGTTCGTAAATGATTTTAATGATTTTGGACGTCAAGTGTAGATATTAATTATGATTGTGGTTGGGGTCGGTATTCTCCATTTCATCATCAATACCATTAGTTATGTAATAGGTGATCATGAGAGAGGAAAGGTACAGAAGGGTTGAGAGGCAGGAGGTGGTCGGTAGATTTAATGCCACAACAGCAGCAGCAGCAGCGAGTATGTATTTGAAAGGGATGGATATAGGTAAAGTTTGAGCTGAAAAAAAGTTTCCATATTTATGGTATCACCGTTTCTTCTTTTGTGTTGTTGTTGTTGTTGACGCTCATCTTGAAAAAAAATGATTTCCTTTGATTTACTGAAAATACACATTTTTACTGAATTATTAATATTATTATTGCAATATTTACAAGACTTATGAATAGCATGTAGTAGGGTTACGCTGTAATAAGCTATATGTGTATGTAGAGAGCATATTTATTGCATTATTGTAAAAATCAACTCATCAATTTTATTAACTTTTAAAAAAAGAATTGCGAATGATAATGGAAAATTGTATAGAACTGTACAAAACGTTTGGTCTTGTTGTGGTAGGAACGGACGTAGTCATCTTGATCGTGAATTTTTCAGTGTCGTTTCGGTGTAGTAAAGTCGTTCTCGTTGTAATAATGTATGGGTTTATGGTATTCGTCGTTGTTGTGGTGGTTTAGCTTGATGGATTCTATAATAAGGTTCGGAGGTTAGGAAATTACTAAGGAGATAGAAATGCTACGGAAAGCTTTAATAAAGACGGAACCCAGACGGAGAGACAGTTTCAGATGCTTTGCGATGGAAATGGAATGGTTAATGTAATAGATATGAAGAGCTTCCTGAATATCCTGAATAAATTAATATTCATTCGTAATATTATAGTAGTGTGCATAATATTTTCGTAGAATCCTCAATGAATGCAATATTATTTAATTTTTTTGTTCTTAATTTTTAACAAAATTATCTGCTGATTTTGTCTGATTTAGATTGTCATTTTAACATGCGGAACATTTCATTACACGTACACACTCCTCGTGTGTTCGTGGATTTAAAGTTGAATATTAAAGCGTGAAGAGCGCTAGAGAGAAAATGTGAAATTTAATTAGTAATATAATATGCGGAATTTATTAAAATAGTTTTTAAATAAAGTAACTTTGAAGTCAAACAGTTTTAAAGTGTAATTAAAACAAAACAATTATTGTCAGTTTTGGAAAGTACGTACACATTTCAGGACAAGACCTTAAAGGAAGCTTACACAGATAGATATTGTAATATATAGGAATATTAATGAAAGAGAATCCGTAGATTCAGTAAAAAGAACAGAGCATAATAGGCAATAAAGCCGGAATCATACGAGGATTAAATATCTATATATATACGTGATCATATAGTAAAACAATCATAATATCAAAAGGTATAAATTATTACAAAAAAAAATTACTCCTGGAAGAATCTCATTCCATTCTCCGGATCATTGTGATGTGAGGTGTCCGAGGTAATGGGGAGTTTTTCAAGGCGGAAACGTAACGTTTCTAATACACCCAATGTGTTCACTTAATTCTAGTGTATAAAGTATATAAGAAGACTTTATATAAACTGTAATATACATAATATTAATATATATATATATATATACAAACAATATTGTATATGTAGGGAACCAAGACGCAGCCTTTTTTATTAGTAGTTTTTTCTACTCTATTTAAACAGCTATACCATCAGAATCAATAACATAACACAGACATAAGCGTACATATGAAATGATCCTACATTATTATATTAGGCAATATCATCTTCCTTGTATAGCCTTTCCCAGTAATTATTTCCGTCGTCGATGACACTAAAAAAGTATGAACTCAGATTTCTTGGAAATTCTACGGAAAATCATGAACTCCATTAAATTTATCTGGGGGATTCAGTGGAAAAAGTATGAACTCGGATTTATCTGGGAGATTCTTATATTTAAAAAAGTATGAACTCGGATTTATCTGGGAGATTCTTATACATCAAAAAAGTATGAACTCGGCTTTGTCTGAGAGATTCCTTGGAAAAAAGTATGAACTCGGAATTAATCTGAGGGATTCTTCATAATAAGAAAAAGAATTTTATCTTGAATTCTCCCAGAGCTGTGTCACACGAATCCAAAACACCATATGGAATAATTATAATATTATAGTTTAAGGCTAAGAGGGTTATTGGTTATTATACAGATGAAAGATCCTGTATATATGGACGTGTTAAAATGTGGTTATTGTATGTGTTCATAATGTAAACGATTCATATGTAATTAATATGGATAATATATTTATATTCCTATATAGAACTGCCCTCACACTAAAATATTTATTTTACTATTATTATCATGGATTTATATATATTACATACATTATATATAACCTCTTCCGTTTTTGCCAGCGAAATAATTATTTAAACTTTTGAGCTCCTCGAGTGGCAAGGTAAATATCACGCGTCGTTAATTTTGGTCAATAATATTTCACGCGTCGTGTTTTCTGTCATTTTAATCTCGAATTTTTTTGTCGTCATTATTATTATATTTACATTTTATTTCGGGAACTGATTGTTGTTGTTATATTGTACATACTTTAGTTATTATTGCTATTAATCATTATTATTACATTTAAGTTTTATTATTATATTTTAAGCTACACAACCATGTCGATGAGTGTATTCAAATCATGTGTATTTATATAGCGACGACCATATTATTAGTTGTCCATACTAATTTTTGTGGGTAATATTTAGAGATTTTTTTTTGTGAAATCATTTTTTTCATTTTAACTTTTGACTGCATGTACCAATGACTAAGAAGGTATATGATTAATTTATATATGGCAAAATCCCCGGAGAGGAATCAATTTCCGTGGGCTTTTGTTAATTTTGAAGACAAAAATAATGTTTCCCTCATGCCTTAATAAGATCGCTAGGGCATCATGATGTTTGGTTAAATGAGGGCTGATTTTTTAAGGGTATTTATTTCATTTCCTTATGTTGTTCTTATGGGTTTTTGTGAGTATTTCTGAAAAAATGAATGGGAATTTGTGTGAATTAATATTTAATTTTCTTAAATCATTATGAATGAATTTATTTTAAAAATTTAGTATTTTCAGGGAATTGCAAAACATTTTAAATTCTAATTTAATTGGAAATTTTGAGTAAAATTTTTATGTACATTATGAAACTCACTTTATAAATTATATAATATTATAACTGTAAAAATAATTAAGACTTGGTCGTGTTAAATATAGAATGTATAGTTATAGGTGATCAGGATCGGAATTCATATTTTACATATGAATTGTATAATGCGTATGCATACTATCAACAATGTATTTTTACCCAATGTAAACTATATACATATGTAATTATATATCTTGGTTTGGTGAAAATTTTAGCTTCTAGAATCATGACGCGTACTCATCATGTTTGTCATTATAATACTGTATTGTATAGATTTACTGTATAAAGTTAATCGAAAATTCCTAATAATTGTATAATTATTGAGTGCGAGTGTTCACATCCATATAGTCGAGTCTCCAGTCGCGGACATAGCCACATTTATATAAAACGTATATACACATTATATGTGGCATAGTCGGGCTGCGAGTTTTTAGTGGTTGCAATTTTTTTTCACTCTTTTTCAGTTCCACTAAAAAGGAACTCTTGGGTTCATTGTAATAATAATGGATTTCAATCTAATTACATACTATTACTACTACTAGTTCTATCGCTATTAAGTTAGTTTTTTGTATCCTTGGAAATCTAAAAGGAATTATACCTGTAATTTTGGTGAAACTTTACTTTTCTATTGCGTTTTTCAACACACTTGAAATCAAGCTTTGGCTTGTTGATACTCTTTAAAAATCCGAATTTTTGGATTGATTTGTTAAATTTAGTTAAATATCTAGACATCTAAGTTCTTAACAATTGACTATGTCTTTTTGTATAGCGTCTGCTCGGAGGAATTTAAATCCGCAGTGGACTCTGTGTTTTGTGTGTGTAAATGGGGAAAAGTGAGAATGATACACTGTTGAGTACATGAGTACAATATTAATTGCTATGAAAAATTATAAAACACGTGTGAATGAGTGCTGTGAGGAGAGATGAAACACTATGAAACTATCATTGTATGATATAAACTCTTTATTACTAAAATGCCCAGTATAATAAATAAAAGGTTGGAGGTGGCGTTAATGGTTTATTATTATTGATGATGAATATTTGGAACTGATACCAAAAAAACCAAATGAATAGGGAGACAGCTTTATTTTTGTCAACATAGTCTGCTGAATGTGTTCAAAATGTTAAGAATATAACTTTACCTATAAAATGATACATGGCCACATATGTACCGAATACACAGACATAATAATAATGAAAATCGTGAATCATGATCATATAAATATTAAAATCAATAAACATCTATTATTCAAAAAATAATTTCACCTGTCTATCTCATCTGGGCAATCATTC
Organism: Lipothrix lubbocki; assembly: GCA_034696945.1. Classification (NCBI taxonomy): domain Eukaryota; kingdom Metazoa; phylum Arthropoda; class Collembola; order Symphypleona; family Sminthuridae; genus Lipothrix; species Lipothrix lubbocki. The sequence goes on from JAQGAK010000196.1 coordinate 53,520, forward strand.
CTGAGCATACAAATTCATAATAAAAATCATTGTTATTCAATTCATAAGCTCTGCATTTGTTAAAAAATATTGTTGGATAACCTCTATATTAAACTTGAAAATATTTGTTCTTCATCTGTTTATTCATTTAATATTTACTCTTGATTTACATCATTCGAAAATTCTGACATTACATCATTCACTGCAGCATCTGAATTAGCAGAATTACGTGCAAAGTACTCTAGGAAACAGAATGTTCTGTATTTGAACTGACATCTTTCACGACCATATTCTTGCATAAAGTTCATTAATGATCCTTGCATCCATTGCTACAAAATTGCTGAAGAAATATTCAAATAAAAGAAATTCATACAACTTTGAACTAATTGAAGCTCTGTGAATAAGAATCCAAATCTTGCAAGAGTATAGAAATAAAAATATTTCTATTGGGTACAGAAAATCAAGAGCAACATAAATTTTGCATAGAACAATTCTGAGAAATCGTAGCTCCAACTCTTTTGTCTGAGGCTTTTCAGGGGAACAACGAGTCCATTGATCCAGCAGTCTGCGAGCGGAGGAGGAAAATGAGGCGAGGCTTTTATAACCCTGGAAAGGGTGGAGAAAACATTGAAAACCCATATAGAAATCTAATCACAGTAACACATCATAATAGTGATGGCAAGGAGAGTATAGAAGAAAGCCCTACATGCACATGCCACACACACACATACAACAAACGGACAGGTATGAAACATACTGGATGTACATACGGAGCTATTCCCGCATCGTCATTGTGCTCATTGTCAGAGGAAGTTCGCGTCCCTCGCAACAGGAGACTGGGAAAGGCAATATTGGCGAGAAAGTGGAGCACTTGTGAATGGCTGGAGTGTTACCAGTGTAAGTTCAAGAACAAGCTCTAATATACCAACGCAGTTCCTGTGTTTCTATACGGAGGGAACATTTACACGTGTAAGCTCCCCGATTATACGTCGTCCAGGCTACAACTTCCCGGAACTGGTATACTCAAGGTAGCTTGAGGCTCTAAGGTTTTCACTCGCATGTGCATGCTACGCGTTACCTTTGGTATCAAGAGAAGCTGGTATATTCACTCCGTCCGGTGCTCCTTCTGTTACTTCCACAAAGACCAACCTACTTGTGTTACTCCGTTAATGCATTATACAAAAGCCACAGCCCCACTCACCTTACCTTGCGCTTTTACTTTGCACGTAACACACGGCGGCCTTAAGTTACGTCTCTATTTTATTCATTACATTACCAATACAAGCCTCGTACTTTCCCTGAGAATTTCGCCCACAACGAGCTACGTCGTAACAAATCATACGTTTGCAACCACTTTTTATGGTGGGTCCTATGACAGTGAGACTTAGCAATTGCGAAAACGAAACCATTAATCAAAAATACGAACTAAAAACAAAATAATTAAAGTAAGAATTATTTTACTGAAATTACTTTGTTGATTCACCCCTCTGTCGAGATATATTGACGAGACGAAAACAATATGATTAACAATGCAGAGAAAACACCATATAATTTTATGACATTTGTCACTCAGCACGCTTGGTTATAAAATCTTCCATCGCTAATGCATACTTGCTGACTAATAGTAATTTCGCAGAAAAACGGAGGTAAACAGTAAGTGGGTGTCAAGTCAAGGAGGACAAAATAAACGAGAGCTAACTCACTGAATGACGTCAATGATAAAGACTCATTCAACGTTTCACCGAAGTAATAATAGCAAGCATCACTTCATCCTGAAAGGAAGCAGGTAGATTTATTATAGAGCTAATTATATGCTGTATACGTTTATGCTGCATTCGACAGATCAAAGTATTAATTAATAACGAGAAAAACGTCTGGTAAGTATGGGTTGTCTACTTGTGTCTTGTGTTATATGCTTGTGGGTTGCAACTATATAGCTATAGTATGTGCATATGTACTTTTATTATGTTCATCTGTACTTGTAGTATGCATTTGTAGTATATACTTGTACTATGTACTTGTAGTATGTTTATTTGTGCTTGTAGAATCTTCATCTGTACTTGTAGTATGTTCATCTGCACTTGTAGTATGTACTTGTATTATGACCATATGTACTTGTAGGTTGTATGTATATATCTGAATGTTGTATGTATGTACCTTGCATATGCTATAAGCTCTTGCTATTTTTACAAAGTTCCCGAACGAAATGTTGCAAGACTCAAGAAATTATCACCACAGTCTGTGTTTGTTGGTTATTGTGATTAGTGTATATAACACACAGCAGCTGACAGATAGTGTAACTGAGAGGAGTCTCCTCTTCCATGCTGAGTCGATTCAACACGAAGGAAGCAAACTAAATTGTTTTTATGAATCCCTAATTACATGCCAATTATCTCTTGAACTGTCCTCCAGTCTCATACGCAACTTGAACCATAGTTGGCTTGAATTCTACATGGACTTCGTATTGAGGTAGGGTTTAAAACCTTCGAGCTTGGAGTAGTTTATCTGTATTATTTTGAAGGCCATGCCCGCTCAAGGTTTCGATATCACCTCATGCAAATGCATATCTCTGGATATGAGCTGTAATGAACAAAGTATTTATTATTATGGCTTTTTAAAATCCATGCTAAATTGCATTTCATATACATACCAATAACTAATAACATATTATCAACGAAGTAAAACCAGAGTGGAAATATATGGCTCGTATTTTATAAACACTTTTAGTTATTACGCAATAAAAACTCCCTTGTCGCTGTCACATTTCTTCATATGGAAATCTATTCTTCACCGTTAAAATAATGATGCCATGTAACTCGACAACGATCGACTGTGGTTATGTAAGTACAAATATACGCAGTGTTCTTACTGTAACAACATCCGTAGTAGAAATAATTGGTATATAATTTCAGACAATGGCAGTGCAGTTGGAAAATAGGAAAATATACCATTTCGTATACGAGTGGTGAATTTGAGTTATTAAATTATTACATTTGTATACATAGGCATAACAATAAGGGCACATCCTGTATGTATGCCTATCTTAAATATCTGTACATTTGAGCTAAAGACAGTCGTGAATATTGAGGAAAACAATTTTAGCAACAATTTTATGGAAGTGTGCAGGTATAGACATTGACATTTTTATATACACATGCAGTAGTGTTTAAAATAGCAAACATACATACATATTTATTCACTGTTGATATCACTGCGCTTACCAGATGATAGTCATGAAGTTAATGTAGAATTGAGGAGAGAGGAGGTAGTACAACAGCAAATGTTTGACTGGTAAGTACAGTATTTATGTAGCAAAAGGTTCACTGATATGCTTACTTTTTAGTGTATGTATGTATATGTATGTAAACAACATCAAAAGGTTCACTGATATGCATAATATTTACCCATGAAATGTACAAGACCACAGCCAATGGAGAATACATGTACCTAGGTGTACCTACGCAATAGTTGTATATATGCGATTATGCTTATATAATAGTTATAGTAAATATGTACAATCTATATAGAATATCAACGGGAAGTGAGTAATGTGCAAAAGGCATAGGCCTTGCTCAATTCCGCCGTATGCACGGCAAACTTTACCCAAGCGAAAGAAGAAACACAAGCAAAACTGGATAATTCTTGACCACTCCTAACTCAACAGAACTTGAGTTGCTTGTGTATGCAACTTCTTTTATACATACTATAGTTACAGCAAAAAAAACACATATGGACAACAAATACAACTTTGCAACTCCTAGTCCTCTAGCATTGTAAAGGTTAGGGTTGGAACTTAGGATATACGATACCCCAAGCATGCAAATAGTTTGCGAAAAACCTCCTCCAAGAGGCATTCGATTCTCTCATGTACATATAATAGAGTTTGGCCACATAGCATCGCAGGCCTGATAAGAAAAAAGAATACGTTATATAGGATAGAATTCCCAACGAAGATATAAATATTGAATTTATACTGCCTACCAGATTTTCCCAACTACCTTATACAGTACTAGTATGTTATTATATTATCATAGTGCTAGTATGTTCTTATACTGGTAGTATGTATGTGTATAATCTAGGAAGCTATATCTATGTTTTTGCAATAACAGCAGTTAGTGAACAATGTACACAAAAGACTGTCTAGCTCTGGCGGTTCGAGGGGCGACCTTGGCAATTGCATATGGTATATCTGCTAGAATAACATTCTTATGTACAAGTGAAAAGGCGAATCATGTTTTTTGCACGCATTAAACCATTTGCGTTAATACTACATAATACCTGACTATAAATAAAAGCTGTATGAACATGAAGTCAATATGACCAGAATTCTATATAGTTTCACATAATATAGGCATAGTCGATTCTTCCCATTAGGACTTCAAAGTAAACAACGAAGAAGGCGCTCAAAAACAAACTAATAACCAACTTGCCTTGCCATTGGTGGGTCATTCACTTCTATGGGGCTGCACGTACACCTACAAAATAAGCCTTTTTATTGCTAATGTAAAAACTATATATACCTGTTCAACTCACCGCAGGAACTTCACTGTCAAGATCAACCGTCTCTCCTTATCTTTTATCCAAGCTTTTATCTTCGCTCGAAAATGTGCCGGTGAACATTATAATAATTATTTGTAACACTTGATCGTATTAAATAATTAGTTGTATGTTCATCAATCCAGCGCTTTTACTGTAACATAATTTTTGTAACGTAATATCCTGTGAGCCTGTACCTATTGATACCATTTTAGCATTTTTGTAAATAATTGACATGATCTCATTCATGTAACACTTGATCGTATTAAATAAATAGTAGTATGTTCATCAAGCCAGCGCTTTTACTGTAACATAATTTTTGTAACGTAATATCCTATGAGCCTTTACCTATTAATACCATTTTAGAATTTTTGTAACTAATTGACACGATCTCAACAATGTCATACATAATTATTTATACTACTTCAGCATTGTTGTTGATACAACTTCAGCATTTTATAAATATGTTGTCCCTTCAGCATTATTTATAAATAATTAGGTATTCACACTTCAGCATTTTCTAGAACTATTTAATGACACTCCAGCATTTTGTTTTAGTAATTATTGACATGTAAGCATGTTTTAGCAATTAATTGTACTGCCTCAACATTTATATTAATAATTTGATTGGAGCATTATTTTTATTGAACATTTTTGTTACTATTCAGCAAATATGTATAGTACTTACTCAGAGAACAAGTTTAATAATAATTTAAAACCACTTTGAGTTGCAAGAATTTAAATTTTCGAAAGAAATTATGGCTTCAAATGTAAAGTTTACATACTTGAATTTTAAGCTAATATTATTGTAAATAAAAAACCAAAAACCTGTGTGTACCGGGAAGTGCATAAAAAGTTGGAGCTGCAACAATAATAGTTATTCGAAGATACAAATATTTCGTCCTGGTTATTCTTATTTTTTTCCCATTCTGTTTCTTTTGTTCTTGTTGTGTATGCCTACGAGGGTAAGTCATATAAATATCCTCTAAGTGTTAACGTCATGGGGAAAATTACAGGTTGCGGGATACGTGCATCGCGAACAGGTTTGCGCATTTTGTGCAATTTGTTTATCTTTTTGCACTTTTCACTTGCTGTTGAGGTTGGCAAAAAGATTCTTCTAATAATCACTGTTACATTCTGTATCGTACAGTGTAGTGTTGACGTAACAATAATACATAAATGCTGCAATTGCAACGTGAGAACATTTGCTGCACGCATGCTTTTTAATATCATTCGCTGTAAGTACATGTCGTAGCTTTGAAAGCTCTTACGCCAAAGCAATGATTTCATTGCTTGTTGCTTATACTATATATCTATTGGAAACATATTGTTATTGTCAAATTAATTTAACAATGCAGTTCAAGGCGGAGATTCATGTGTTATATGCGCTCATCTGCCTGAAAGTACGCAAGGGATTTATTGTTTTTTCGCCCCACAAAGGGCCTTGAAATGATAAAAGTTCACGTTATATTTACTTCGGTAATAATATTGGTATTTTCGTAATTTCAAGGTACAAGGCTTGCGTGGAAATTAATTCGATATTATAGGATGACGTAAATTTGTTAAACGTATTTGTTCGTTTTAATATTGTTATTTACGTATTAAATGTATTAGTTTTTAGGTGTGTTCCCTAAAGATAAATGTGCTGGAAGTTGTGCGAAATGTTCAAAAAGGATGCACATTCATGTTAGATGTACACACATGTAGCTCTAGATTATACATGTTACTATCTGGATTACACATATTACCGTTGATTTACATAGATGTTACTTCATATTTACATGAACGTTGGATGTACATATGTATATATTAGCTGCACTGTTTGATATGCTAAAGTTCGACGTACGTACGTAAATATTGTAATAAGGCATGGTCGGCTGTTCGATACGTTTATTAACATAATTGTGTGGTGTTACTATTGGAAATGTGTTTTTCCATTGAAGGAGTAAGTTGCGGAATTACGTGCTGTAAAAGTGTACGTAGGTTGTAAATACCCATGTATGTATATAACAGCTAAGTCCTATGAGCGTCGTGGACTTTCTCTGAGCAGAATAATTCATACATGTACCTTGATACGACCTATCAAGATCTGTTACCTAGTCTTCATATTTTTACTGTTGAGCCATTCCGCCACGTGTACGACGTATCTCTTTCCGAGAATCAAGTTATTGGCAAGGTCAAAGTTTCCAAGTATGTACAAAACTTAAGCTTGTGCAACTATGATGTATGATTTATGCCTTCGCAAATGTTAACAAATATGTGCATAATGGATTTCATATCATCTCTATCAAACTACCCCATGGAACAAGTTGTAGACCCCGTCGAACAATTATCATGATTGCTAATGGCTGGTAACATTGGATAACTGGAGTCCTTTTAAGTATATGTTAACATGTTCCAGGCTACACATAAACATCCTGTACACTACATGTTTGTACCTATATCTGAATGTTACAGCTTTACATGATTTTTAAGCTTTGCGCACACTTTCACTCCTCATTTTTCAGTAATACATGTGTTTACGTGCTTAATTTGGTAACATTACATATGTTCAGTTGCTAAGTAGCATACTTCATGTTGACTTTTTTTGACATTGTTTAGCATCACGTCATGTTGACTTTTAAAATAATTTAGTATTATTACATCTGTCAACTTGCTAAATATTGAAGCTTGTCATGTTCCCAAGTTTTTACGTCAGGGTCAGGGTTCCTGAGTACCTAGCAGATTTTAATTTAAAGGTTATTTTCCCCCAGCTTTATAATATTTAATGCTAAACTTGGCTAATAGTTACTAGCTCCTTTTTAACCCCGCACGTATGGCTGCAATAGCGCTTAAAAATGCATTAGCTTTTGATTTTTTTGTGCGGCACGTGGAGTCAAAAGTCCGATGATGCTGTGCTGACGAATCATATCCCACTTGTTCTAATAAGAAATAGGTCGACTGTACGTTAGAATTGTTCATGTTCATCAAAACTGGTAATTCATAATGCTGGAAAAATAAGGAAATCTTCACGTGTCTACATAAAACAGTTTATACAATAAGTTATAAATTGATGAACGTGCTAATAATAATTTTAATTTAAACATTTTTTGTACTTCTTTCAATATACAAACTCATTATTTAATATAAGCTACATTGATTGACAGAATTGACATTTAACTGCCATTCGCTTCCATAATTCTCCATATTCGGTTTCCCACCATCCCGTCAGTTAGCCCTATGGATTTTTTAGTACTTGAAAGGGATATACCGATAAATCGATATTAATTGGCTAATAAAATATATGTACACATTATTAACGTTCACAAATTTGTATTTGTATTTATGTAAAAAACATGTAATGACTTGCAGCTGAAATGTCGGTACCGACAATGCTCTCTTATGAATTATTCTTTTTGAGAATTCCATGATTTACTTGAACTGTGAGAGGTGAGACCTAGGGAAGAGATGCATAATAGAATGTACCATAAATATATGATGATGAGTCTCTGCAATTGTATCTTCTTTCACGTAGGACACCTATTGTAACGTTGTAACGTTATTGTGTACTCTGTGCGTTTATTGTAGTATGCTCATATACTGAAGTATACTTAGGTATGTCTTCATTATATGATAATGTATCTATTTTTGTACGGTTGTGTAAATTATATGAATTATATGGTGATATTACAACTTATTATATAAGACATAAGACGTAAGATATAAGAAGTAATACAATGTAATTATAACAATGTCAAAAAGGCACTCGGAACACTCATTGCTCAACATTAGTTCCATAAAATAATAGATTTATCCATTAGTAAAAGAATAATTGATTTAATGACACATTATGTGCTTAATTATGTGACACCCACATTAAGTATCTACGGTTAAAAAATTCATCCGGGTTTTTAATTTTTGCTCTTTAGTATGTTCTCACTGAAAGCGTGCAAGGAGTGTTTAAGTATTTAAAAGTATATGCTGACTATAAACAGAAATAGAAACAAATATGTTGAAAAAAGGTGCGCTATGGGAAGATTCAAGGAAGACAACATGGACTGGTATACGGTAGGAGTCAAGTCAGGACACACACGTGCCGACCATTTAGACACACATATACTCTCATTATATTATATATTCCCATCATTATCCCCATCATCCGTCTCCCACTATGCATACATAGTCTATTTTTGTAAACCTGCAATTTCATGCTGGCAAAAGTGTGTTTTGAATGCACAGCAAATCTCCAGCAGTAAACTATCCATCCCTGTGTGTACATTCCTCTTTCGCATCCCCCAGTATATTATCTCATTTTTGCCTATATATTATTAAGTACGCTCGGCAAAACTCAACTTGTCTGGGTGCATCCGCATTTGCAGCCTCACTGAATCCTCCCGACGAAGAAGATGCAACTTTACAAGCGGACATCTCACGAGCACTCGTAAATATTATACTTGACTAGGAGTTTAAAAACAAACACACAGCCGGTTATATTAACTTCAAAATACACAACCATCCAGTTACCTTTAAAACACACACATGTTATTAGCATAAAAACAATTAATTTAGTCATAGTGAGTACCAAAATTGAAATCCAGGAACACTTATTAAGCACCAATCATCTCATTAGAAAACAATCAATCATGTCAATCATAATGATCATCCGGTTTAATACTGTCAACATGTTAATTCCAATGTTACAGCTTCCAATACAAATTCATATTATTATATCATTTTGTTTTGCTTATAATAGTATTTTACTAGTACCAAACTATCTAAAACTGTGTAGTCTAAAACCCTCTAAGGAATTGTAGCTATGGTGGTGGGGACCTGCAGAGAATCGAACTGGTGAGCTCTACCGGCTTTGGAAAGCACTGAGGCTTAAATTATAGGATGTACTGACTATTAAAAGAACCAGGAAGCTGAAGGGGAGTATCATTGATATAGGATGTTTGCTTCACGGTATGTGACGTTACGAAAAATTGGCAATTATTATTCTCTACACATATGTAGAGATCTGAATAAATGATCAAATGTGTTAACAGAATAAAAGTTGGGGTATTGGGTAATTTTAATTTACTGTAACCTTTTTTATTGGTACTTCTTAATTTAAAATCTAGAGTGACAGAAAAAATAGATTGAGAATTTAAAAAAAATATTATCAGGATTAAAAGCGTAAGAACGAGAAGTATAGCGCAGGAATAAATGTACGAAATTAAGTAGGTGATCCATGTACATAAAATTACAATAGGTATAAACCTATTTGACACTGCTGCAAAAAACTGTTGACTGTAATATAAACAATAATTTCATAATAATTTACAACAAAATAATTTCAGTTTTATTCCCACCTCCCAAGCAAAGGTTCATTCTCGATTCCAAACCAGTTTCCTTTTTCCTGCGGAAATACAGAGGGTAAATATTTTGCAGAGGAAAGTCATACAGCCGTAACGCTGTAAAATTCATTCAGAAACTTAACGAGTTACCTCCCTGATGCTGCAAAGCCCTAATCAGGGGGACAGGAATGATATTACTACGCCGCTCCATTTGCCATTTTCCTGGCAGTATATACACTCGTTAATCTATTCACCGTTGTGAATAGATCTGCAACTACATGGGGAAAATTAAGAGGACGTAGTTTGCAACCGGAATTTATGAATTTCGGAATGAAAAGAATTCTGGAATAATTATTCGTTCCAACAACTTCAAAGTTCCGCTTTTATGATCACAGCAAAACTTACAGACTACCGCATTATTGTAATGTTAAACTATAAACGTTTTTAGCAACTACTGCATGACTTCTGTTCTGTTTTTGTGATTTTGTAAGTATGTTCATCGCAGGGAGGAGAAAGTATTGCTGTAGTACGTTATTTAATCAAGAAATAATTAAATTCAATTAAAAATTTAATTTAGTTATCCTCCGCAACGCAGTGGGGTAGAGGTCAAATAAATTGTTTTTGAAAATGTATTGAATAATTTGAAACAGAGTTCATTTTGTCGTTTGAAAGTAGTAAATTTTATTTTAATACATTAATTCTTTCTAAATACATTTTTTAAACGTTAAATTTAAATTTCTTGTTTTAAAATATCATAATTCATCTTAAATTTATATTGACTAAATCAAATTAACGTTAAAATTCATCTAAAATCAAATTAATGTTAAAATAATTCTTAAATAAATTCATTATAAACTTACTATGTGATTTTTATACATACATAAAAACATTTAATTGCATTAATGATTTAACCGGAGAACGTCGAAAAATGTTGAGATGCGCACTAAAATCAATTCCTGCGAGGTCCCAACACATGACTTCCTGCACTCCATTATGCAAATCATGTATATGCATGTAACACGACGCATTTGGATGTTAAATAGGGGAAGCTGAAAATTGGGAAGAAAGGCCCAGAGAATTGTAGGAAAGTGGAGCAAAGCATAATATTGCGGAGAGAGAAATGAACCGAAATTTCCACAGTCATTTACACGTGTGCGTATACAAAGATTACCCCAGCAATCATTATTATTATACTCTGGAAGCTGCACACACATATTTACATGTATGTATGCCCATGATTAACTTCCCTTGAGTGTATGTATGCTCATGTGTATAAGTAACTTGCCCTGACAAGTTCATGGTTTCTGGCCTGGCCTGAGACTGTCAATAGCTGTGTTCACAATTATATAAATACGAGTCATACTGTTATGTATGTACGCAAAAGTAACTCAAGGTGTAGGTGAATATTCATATAATTATAAAGAACAATCTGCGAGTGAGGATAATAATTTCTCAAATAATTCTATTCTAAACACGATCTTTCTCTTCGGTCCTCTCCACAGTTATTTGGCTTTCAATCCCAACGCACTATTTATTGCACGCATCCCAAACAGCCACGTTACAACAACAGATTGACAATATGTAGATACACATACATAATTATAACACTATTATAGCTGTGCACAAACAGATGAATATTAAAAGCTTTGCAACTGTTTTATTCTTAATTGTGCAGTTCGCAGTTTATTAATTTTAAACTTCTCTCAATTTATTCCACTTGTCAAATATTGCTTAAGTGATGTTACTTTAAATAGCGCTTCAATTACTTTTTGTACGCTCTTTCTTTTTTTCCAAATGAATTTATGTACATTACATTCCATAAATATTTGACCTGCATTCCCTCCACATTGTTTTACGAATGTTGCTGAAGTGGTCATTAATAATTGTGTGAGAGTTGATGACCGGAGGAATTTTATCCATCCAACCAGGAATTTTGTACTGAATTTTTGAAAAATGTTTACTTTTACCAATACGGTAGCGTTACTCATAGTTGTTTGTATTTTAATGGTGGATTAATATTTTGTAGTTGTACCGCATCATTTAAACATAATAATTTATTACAAAATAAAATATTTTTATTTTCCATGTTTTAAAATTCCTTATGTGGATAATTCTTTTTTAATTACGTAACAAAATACGTTACTCTGTTTACAATGCTGGTTTTCCCATTGAATATACCTACAAATGTAATGTAATGCGTCATGAAATAACTATGATTCATAATACTTTACAGACCTCAAAGCATAAACGCACCAGCAGTCCTATAGACAAAAAAGTCTTACATATGTACATGTGTTAAACACGATTGTTACTACATTACACGTTGATTTTTTATCTGCATTGACGCTCGTTCTCATATGTAGTTATTCTATATGTGGATACACAAAAGGCCAGAGTAAATTCAGGATGCACAGGCAAGGCAAGCAAAGGTACAGAGTACAGATACGAACACTTTATTGAGCCGCAACTCCCACAAGTAACACGTCGCCCCTTTTTCTCATCTCTTGAATTAGAATGACGGATGCCGTTCATTTGAAATGAAAACACGATCATCAAAAGTTTGACATTTGCTGACCCTCAGTGACTCTTATTATTATCGAAGGAAACAGATTTGGAACAACGACTGTATGAGTATACGCCAGACCTTTTCTTAAATTAGCTCCGACAAAACGGTACAATTTAGAAAAAAATTATCACCTTTATCAACACAAACAGAACCGTTTCAATGATTACCCATCTCAATAGATGTCTACATACATTTCATACTGAATGAACACTTTCATAGGATTACAGTTTGTTCTACTAATTTTAAATTATATAGATTATGTAATCTTTATTTATAATATTTAAAGGATTAACAAAAAATTGAATAAATATAATAATAAAATAAACTAATAAATAATAAACATAAATAAAAACTAATTAAATAAAATATAAAGAAATAATAAAGAAATGAATAAATAATAAACATAAATAAAAACTAATTAAATAAAATATAAAGAAATAATAAATAAATAAATAAATAATAAACATAAATAAAAACTAATTAAATAAAATATAAAGAAATAATAAAAAAATTAATAAATAATAAACATAAATAAAAACTAATTAAATAAAATATAAAGAAATAATAAAAACATAAATGACAAATTTCTAGAAAAGTTCGACAATAAAAAAATAATTGGCAAATACTTCTACAGGTATGTGCAAATGAAAGATTGTGCTTCAAAACACATGCTTGAAAACGTTGCAATAAAGTCAGGAAGAACAAAGACAGCTGTACATTGATTACAGGAGTTATTTACATAGCTTAAATATCCAACAGAGCCCTCTCGCAGCACAGCTGAATAGTATAATAGCAAACGTAATCTTTTAATAAAGTCTCTAATACTAATAATAAATAAAGACTATCTTAATAATAAAGGGACGGAAAGTGGAACTCGCAAGGGGCAAAGTTGATCCGTTCCACGTGTCAGGGACACCAGGAAAAGCAGAGCAAATGTCAGAGCCAGAGTATGCGTTTGAGTATATTTCTAGAAAGAAAAACCTTTTGCCATTGCTACTGGTAACCTAAAAAGTAAAAGTCGCGCTTACGTTCAGGTCCATGCAACAATTTTCCAGTCCACGTGCCATCATTCATTCGCATATTGGAACTATTTTGACTTCAAGTATACCTGTATACACAATTACTATTATAAATTTATACGAAATATTATATACAGGTATAGTTATATACATTATATAGTTATATTCTTCTATTCTTACCAACAAACACAATGGTATGTAAACTAATATTATCTATTGAATGAAGTTGTAAAAAGCGATATTTTCTTTAAAATTATTCTGAAAATTGTACACGAGCTTCTTCAATGTCAATATTTTTAATATTTTCTATTTTCCATAAGACAAGTTTGCTACAAATTTGCATATATTCCAAAATATTAAGGTTTTGAAATGTCGGACTAGGATGAAAGTGATAATTGAAGGCAATAATATAAAAGGTTTATATTGGCGTATAAATTTAGTAAATAGGAGGAAGCGTAGAAGCTATAAATAAGTATAGAAGCTAGAATTATCTATAGGAAAAATAGAAAAGAAAATGTAAATAGGATCTTGTTATTGGAAGAAAAACCTTTAGCTCGTGCCTCGTTCTTCACAATGGCCTAGGCTTAGGTTTCAATGTTAAGTCCAACAAGCAGTTGCGAATCCATGTGCCACGGTCTGGATTGCCACTTGCCAAAATTCGTACGCAATTTTACGCACGTAGAGGAAGTTCCTTGCTTGTGCTACTTTCTGCACAAACGGAGACCTCGAATCAAGAACATGTTCCACAGAAAGCTTCACGCAGTTACCATAAAGGATGGACAAGCTCCCACTTAGCGGTAGCCGCTTTTCAATGAATGATGATGAATGGGTGACCCCGCTTTTTATATTTAAAACTCACTGTATTATTTTATATGTAATTTTCTATATTGTTTTGTATGAAATTTACTATATTATTTTGTTTGAAATAGAAGTATTAGAGTATTAATTAATTCTTTTATAAAAATTCTTTTGTAACCTTATGACGAGTTGCTAAATTCAAGAATTTTTAGGATTTTCCGGCCTATTACTTACTTTGGAGTAGAGATTTCTAGATATTTACAACATGCATCCGAGTGTACATGACATACAAGAGTAAACATGAATCTTGACATACGAGTACGAATTTATTTCATTCATGTCATAGAATATTTTACAAACCAAATCAGTTTTGTAGGTCAAACACATTCGGTCCAATGTTATTGGATAAGTTGACAAACCATGATGAACGCCGATTGTGGTGAACTAGGAGGTACACTAGAACAAGAGGGATGATGATGATAAAGCTTGTTCAACATTTCAAATTCTCGAAGTGCCCCTTGAATTTGGAAGTTGATTACAAATACCACATGACAGTTAGTTGGGTTATGACAGTTTTTTTTGGCGTAAGGGAGATTTTTGTTTTTGGTGTCAAAAAATAGTGCGTTGGAAGCTGGAAATATGTAAGAGCATACGAAAGTAGTTTCGGCGTTTTATGTGGTTCCATCCCACAAGCTTGGTGTAGAATAATATAGGAAGAGTGAAGACACTATTTAGTACACACGGGTTCTTTCCCTTGTTGAATGCGGAACGATGGGCTCACTTGCGTAAGCAATAATGTTTAACCGCCGAAATAGGACAGGCACGTGGCAGACATGAAAACATAGCAAAGATATAGGTCAACGTATCTTCCGTATCTTGGCTGCAGCAATCATTTACGCACTTATTGAATCATTCACAGACAGAAAGTATTCTTCATATCCTTCCGCATCACATATCCCGGGAATTCCCTTCTACATACACACTCTGCTACTTCATTGATCACGGTTTGGGTTGATGTTCTAGATCTCATTCTTATTACTACAACATAAAATATTTCACACAACTTTTCTCTTCTACTTGTCTTCAACTTTTCTGATTTCTTACGTTGAAATATGACGTTAGGAGGGCTCTGCCTGATTCCACCGGGAATTTCCATCCACGAGGGATTCCATTTATGTAAACACAAAAGTTACAGTTGCTAATAAGAAAAGTTAACGACGACGTGGGCAGTTAAATCAAAAGCTCGGAATATCCTTCTGCGGTGCATGTCGTGTGTTACTCTCTCAGTTGGATTAGGAAGTAAATCAATCGATCGAATAAATTTAATAAGTAGTCTATATTACAACATATTTACATGTACATAGTAACATAATTGATTAACCTAGTCTTTAATTATATGCAATTTATTTTATAAGCATAAAATATAATTTATAACCAATAGCAATATTGCACCTGAATAAAGGAAGGAAAACATTGCTAATTATACTTATATACTTATTGTTATATTCTCAATTATATTTAATCATCTTATGTCTGTATATTACTAATGGAAATCCGGCAATACTAGTAATTGCGATTTAAAACGGCGAGAATTCGTGAGTTTGTTTCGAATAAATTCATATCAAAGGCTTGTCAAATTATTAAATCCGGATCCAGACCTTAACACTCAAAGTCTAAAACCATGCCATGGAATATGTAAGCAAGATGTAATTAAGAGGAACACTCGACACTCAATGTTAAAAACGTCCGCATCCCCTCCAAACTTGTGCTCATATTTCCAGAAAATTACTACTTCATCAACCGTTAGAAACATATATCCTTCTCTTTCGATTTGCCGTTCATAAAGCATTTCCAGGAAAAACTAACCATTTGCAGATTGAAAATAATTAGCGTAAAATATTGGTTGAATACACACGTAGGTTTATTAATTCTGTACCAGAATTCATTATCCACACTGCTAAATGTGATGAAAGATTCGAGTGGCAAGCCATCATCATAACTAACTGATCCGCCATCTCGTGGGAAGAAATAGTTGCTCCAATGCATTTATATGCTTACTGCTCTTGTTTTCCCATCTCGAACTGGAGTTTTGCGTAATTAATTCTAAGAATTTAAGGTATTGACGTACTCAGGATTTTGGAAATTAAGTTAATTAACGAGTTAATTTGGCAAAAGTTTATATTGCCTATGGTTACTTGGCTCTGCTATTATAATATTAACAAAACACACCGAGATTCCAGCGAAGGAAGCGGAACTGGGAAATATTTCTGCATAAAAATCTAGTGAACTGAAAATCATTTCGTAACGATCTCATTATTTTGCTAATACGTATGTACTGTAGTATGCAAAACTTTATGATCTGTCACCTGTAAATAATGAATCTCGTTACAAAATGTTAATAGTGCTCAATATTAGAAGTAACATAGACTGAATGTCGTCAACAGTTATTAAATTTCCGAGTCGCTAAACAAAAATCAATGCTGCTTGCACGTGTGGAAAATTCGACATTTTCCTATGAATTTCCCAACTTTTTCCTGGTTGGATTTTAGGAGCATGAAGAGCAAACAACTCATTAATTCAGCGTAATTATTGCAAAAGTTATTATTGGCCATCGTGACAGCTCTACCATGATCGGTCGCTAATTGGATTTAATACCAGCAGACTTACTGAGGTGAACCGGGATGAGTCAAGCGTGACAAATGCTCAAAAATTGTAAGTTCTAATTAAAAGTTGAGGGAGAGAGAGAGAGTGAGGTTTAAAATTGGGCGATTATAATGTTTGGCCCAAACTTTTGCTAAAGGTATAAAGGACTTGATTGTCGTTTGTATTGAGTATCCTAGTGTATATAATTGAAAGGATCTTTATAGTTCAACTCCGGAAATCCCTTTACATATGAGCGATTGAAAAGAGGAGTTTCTGTGTTCATGTGTTTACGTTCGAGTTGAGGCGGTACACTTGCCCTACAATAATATTTACTTGCAGAACTGCATCCCATAGGCAAATGAAAAATCTTTGGACTAGGTAGTGAGAAAACAAATATGAGGCTATAAATCAATCATTTCCTTATTACTCTGTACCAGTTTGGATGCAGTCAAGTTGAAATTATTATTAAGTAAAGTAGTGCACCAACAACGTATCTGGTTATCCTTTTGGTTTTGATTTTGAGACCCAAAGCTTTCTGCGTTTGGCGGGGTTCTCTCGATATTGACCAGATCATCAAAATAATGTGAAGGTAACCCATTTGCTACGCCTAATTTATAAACTTTCAAGATTTAACGAATTTATATGTAATACGCTACTTGAAATATGTATTGCTATTTCAGATATGTAACAAGCTGTTCTAAATATATAGACGTATTATGTACTATTACAAACTATAACAAGCTATATCAAATACAAGTTATTGGAGTACCTATACGTACATGTAACTAGCTATTGTAAGTATGTAACAATCTATTTGAGTACGTAACTAGCTATTGCAAGAATATAACAAGATACTTGAAGTATGTAACAAGCTATTTGAAGTATGTAACCAGCTATGTCAAATATGTAACAGTCTCTTCAAAACATGTAAAAAGCCATTTAAAATATGCGGTAAATGTTATTTTCTGAACGTAAGAATCCCGGACCCTGACGATTAAACACTTCCAATCCCAATCAGCTAAGCACCGAAAACACGAAAGGATCACATTTCTTGCAGTTTTGAGGAAGGCTTTCTGGAAAAGTTAAACAACTTATTCAAAAATTTTGTACATAGCACATATGTAGCAGGGTGATGAAACACGATCCCAGGAAAGTTCATCTCACCAGCGAAGCAATGTAAGCTTTGTTAACCATGTTGAACCCGAAAGCGATTTGCTGCCTCATTGAGAAACTGGAGTGGCACGTTCACCCAAGAGCCCTGCGAAAGTTCCAAGCTGTTGTTACTTTACAGGATCATGATGCAGCTTGGGTTAAAGTTTCACCACTGTTGGCGTTCCAATGTAATAAAGATCAAAGAGCTCGGATTGCACTTGCAGGCAACAAGACAAGTGGTGTAAATTGAGGATTTTTGGAACTTGAAAGTTGGAAAGAGGTGCTTCTAGGGAATTCGAATGGAGTAACTTTCCTTACGAGCAGGTGCTCTTCTTGGAAAGACGTCAATGAAAATGTGTTTATTAAGTTTGAAGTTCTTGGCAGTACTTGGCTTGTACAAACAAACACAGTTTACTCTCTTTATTGCATTCCTTCCTCGACTAAAAATTGGACTCCACAAATTCAAGCTCACTCATATTTTATACAAACATGTACAGGTTTTTGTTTTTGAATAATGATTATCTCGAGTATTTTATTTTAAGACCGGATCAACTACTACTTTCGTTAAACCAAAATTATTTATTACAAAATTTATTATTTAATTATCGAGTTTACATCTCACGCCCCGAATTTTAATTTTACATGAGTTTACTTTAAACTAATTTTGGTTATTTATAATTTAGATACTTATTCAAATTAGTTTAATTTATTCAAATTATTTCAAATATTCTAATTAAGCTACATTGTATAAGTAAGGCCAATGATAAACTTCTGTTAGTAACTAATTTCTGCCCACCAAGGAATATAATTCCCGAATTTATGCAGAAACCACTGAAGGAGAATGTGGGTGTTGCGTTTCAATGTAGCTGCTATTGGTCTTGATTCGCCGTCTTCTTGCTTTGATCCCCGCTGTTTGGGCAAAATATCATTGTTCATAATTTCAGCCGTCTTATTCAGGACTCTGATGTTCTCCCGAATTATCTTGATTTGCCTGTGGTCTTCGCTCAAGGCTTTCTTTTTCTTAAATCGAACATGTGGTCTGTCGGGAGGAGCCGTGCAATCAATTGCCGGCTTCGCGGCTGCAACCTGCAAAATGAATATTTTAATTATCTTCTCAAACACTTTATAATGTTTATAATAATCAACCATGGTTTCCTGAAGCAAAATTATAATATTACGAATTTAAAATTCCACACTGCAATGTAATTTAGTCAAACGTTTCCTGAGCGTATAAAGGAAATCTTTGAATTAAATACCTTTTTATTTCTTAGTGCACTACTTACTAATATAAATTAAATAAAACGAAGTCAGCTAAAAATTATCCATGAGATGGCACCCTCTATCAGCAATATTGGGAGAAACTAAGCTCAGCTCAACGAGCAAACTACTTTGTGTAAACGTAATTTTGAATGTAAAGCAAGCTACTGAGCATAATTTCGATATCTTAATTTGTTAAATAATTTAACAAATTAAGATATCGAAATATTGTAATATACAATTATTATTGTAAGTATGCAAAAGCATTTATAATAACCTTTCCTGAAGATCAAATCTGTCAATTTAGTGATATTTACCTTATTTCTGTGGGCTATATAACGACAATTGAGGTATTTGGATTCCCATTTGCTTACGGAAAAACCTTTCTCCGTTGACGTTGGCATATGGATGAATAGATTAAATAAAGAATATATATCCTGGTATGGATTACTGTATATTAGAAAGTGCTGGATTTAACTAAATTTAACTATTCTAAAATAGATTTTAGACCCAAGTTTTTGGAATCAGTCTTCACCGTGCGGTTGCTAATAGATAGGTTTTGTTTGTTCGTTGGCATTTCAACTTGCTTGAGCCGGCTAAATATTGATCAAACGTTTGATTTGGTTAAAAATGACTCCGGGAATTGTGTTATGAGGTGTACGATCAGTACGATGAATTATTGACTTACAATTTCCATGTGTACGTACATAATTACATGTTCCTTGAATATTTTGAATGGATAACACAGTTCCGGTGATTTCCCAATAACAATCCAATCTTTAGTATAGGACATATGCCTGCCAGGCATGTACTCTCAAGTAAAATTCTTTTTGGGGATAAAACATTACATTACAAACCAAGTATTTCGGCATCTGCACAAGCATCTGCATTATCTCAATTAGCTTCAAATGTACGAAGCGGGCGTGTTTTCCGTCTCTCAATTGCTACTTATTACTAAATGTTGTATTAAAGTGTAACACACAAGTACAGTACATAAGTATTATAATGCTAATGAAGTACTTAATCGTTATCGCTCACAATCACAAACTGCATCAGGTTAGAGAGTACATGCATGTTGTAAGCTGTCAAGAGTTATTGGGAAAGTGAGAAGTGGTATGACACATCAAATGTCAATGAGGATCAAAAAGATGAATAAGAATGACATTAATATTACGCAAGGCAGTACAGCTTTTGAATGAAATCCGGTATCAAACTATTACATGTACACTTATGATGATTTTATTGCACTTATGTATTTCATGCATATCACGTCCGTCATCAGCAGTCGGCGATGGTGTTAGTTTAGTTGTGAGCTTACTTAGTTGGGCTAGTTCAGTATATTACAGTCAAGCATATCATCCTCGGCCAACTTGACTAGGCGAGCTTACGTCTAAAATGATGATGATTAAAACATGAACTGTTGTTGCTTTTTACATCATTTTCCCTGCAGAGAAGTAAACAAGATACTCTGTAAGTGCGATCAAATTTGACTCACAATCAGATAAGTGCAAAAAGTTTTTTTGTGCATTTTAAGTGCCGCAACAGTATGTACATCTACAGATATAGGTAATTTATCTGTAACTGCAAGATTGCACACGGACCTATATACATCATATTCACAATTTTTTGCTTACTGGAGAAGTCTTTGCAAAACAACTCAATATGGCCTTCATCAAAGCAAATACATAATAATAAATAAAATAGAAGATGGAAATTATAATAAACAACATGCTTGGGACTCTATTATCGGAGAGTTTTCGCACATAATGCACAATCTTATAAGGTATTGGCGTACTTGAACAGAGTAAACATAATTATGTATAATAATGTATATATGTACATACTGAACACCTCATATAATATATTATGTACATACGTTCCAGCAAGACTTTTGCTAGATACGTAACGAATTCACGTTTTTCTTCGCAGTAAGGCTAACAAAGTCATGGGTTAAATTAGCATTAAAGCGCAGAAACAAACACATGAATGGAAAATTATCTTTCGCTGTCACGTTGTCAGCGGATAGTAAATATTTGTGTGGAACAAACTCATTTTTATATAATTTGCTTACTTGCTTACTATAAGAACGTAATGATTATTATCTATGATAGCGTAGTATATCATAGTTATTACCTATCATATAGCTATGTATTTGCAGTGCTAAATGAAAAAAAATGCTTAAATGCTAAATAAGCAACTTTATAAATGCGATGTTATAGTAGTGTAATAAACTGAGATCAAAACTAATTCCATAAGCGAATATTGCTCTTACATATTAAAAAACCACACACTAGTAAAGGCACATGCCTTAACTATTAAGCGGCGGATACCGTTGGGTTAATTGAAACGTTATTGCCACTCGGGATCATGTGAAGTCTGTTTTTTTGAATGAGAGTAAAAAGTGTATCTGTATGTATGTTCAATAAAATGAAATTGAGCTTGGGATGAGTGGACGATCCCCCATCCAAGGTCATTATCAAAGAAGGAAGGTGTGTCCATCATGTCCCGAGGAGATAGGAGATCATTCCGCACGACGTCACTCTATCGTATATAGTATGAGGAGCCTTCACCCAATGGGATCAGAGCTTGTGAGAGTACTGGTCTGGGTCATACTCATACTCCTTTACGATGTAAGTCCGCTTTCATTTATCAATTTAAGTCAGTTTTCAAAATTATGGAATTAGTTGTTGGTGGTGTGGCCGCAGTTGGTGCTGGAACTTTTTCAAACCCTTTGGAAGTTGTTAAAATCCGCATGCAGTTGCAGGGTGAACTGCAAGCACGTGGAAAATACGCTATTCACTACAGGTATTTACACTTTATCAAAAGGCTTCAATTTGTAAATATATTTTTACAGCCCCATTCAATGCACTCTAATCACATGTCGGGACTATGGACTTGACGTCGAAAAATTCTAATATTCACTGTTTGTGCTAATGTATTCTTATGCTGATGTGGATGAACTTATTGAGGAAATTGTTCACATATTAATTTACATACATGTTAATTAAATTTGTTGTATATTGTTCCTCTATTCTTATACCCATATGTTCGCTTTTTCCGGGATAGGAAAAAAATTAAATCCAATGTATTGATATTATTTTATCAATCAAATCATTATTGTTACAAAATGTTCTCATCTTTTAGATATTTTAATATTTGATTCTTGCTGTTGTTGCATATAATGATAATAGCTTACGTACCTTTGACACGCTAAATTTAATAATTCATAATAAATTTGTTTCTAATTTCTAACAATCCTACTACAATAATGTTATAATTTATACAATAATGCTACAATTTGTAATAATTTTATAATAATGTATAAATTCATTTTAGAAGTTCATTATGACCCTGTGAAATCATTTCCGGACATAGAAGTTACTATTAATAGTAAAGGATATTAGTAAAATGTTGAAAAGTTTTGTTATGAGGCTAATGAAGCCGGTTTAATTTGTCCGCAGAAATGTGTTTCATGCTGCATTTACAATTGCAAAACGAGATGGAGTTTTGGCACTGCAAAAAGGTTTGGTGCCGGCTCTCTGCTACCAATTCGTGATGAACGGAGTGCGTCTGGGGACGTACCAGCTCGCTGACAAGCAGGGATGGACAAGAAAAGTTAATGGTCAAGGAAGCCCGGTTAGTATTGTTGTCATCGGGGCTTTGGCCGGTTCGTTGGCCAGCGTGGTGGCTTCACCTCTTTACTTGGTAAGAGAACAGAAAATAAAATTTCGAATAATATGAATGGTATGAAATGTGGAATTTATTTTATATAAAGATGATTCTTACGCTTGTGTATCTGTGTGTATGTCAAAAGCATAAATCATAAATGTGAGGTTACTTAAGGTGAGAGATTCCCATTTAAAAACATGCATAAATCCTCTCCCAACGCAGCCAAATTAGGCGTGTACGTATGGAAAGGTAAATGTTGTAAATAGTTTTCATCTTTACAATTTATTTTAATTTTTAAGTTACATTTTAGCTTTTATTTTGTAAATAATTTGTACTCATTTGTCTTCAATTGTAAATAGTTTTTCATTATTCTTGTAACCTTTATCGTTACATTAGTTCAGACACCTAACCATTTTTTTTTTTACAATTCATTACTTCAAACTTGACACAATGATCGAAGACCACTAATCTCGAATAATATTATGTATCACATCAAAAGGTAAAAGTTCATTTGCAATCTAGAGCAAATGAACCTAAGATCGCGGTGGGTCATCAACACGGCTACAAAACCATGACAGAAGGTGTCAAGTTTATTATTAAAAATCATGGAGTACTGGGCCTGTGGAGGGGCATGAGCAGCGCTATTCCCAGAATTTCCGTGTCATCCGCAGTGCAGCTTTTAACTTTTGAGAAATCTCTCGGTAAGTTTTTTTCATTTGGAACAATCGAATAAGAATTCATTTGAATCTGTTATGTTGTATAGTTATTTTAATGAGAATTACCTAATATTTTTTACTTTGTAATATTCCAGAATTTATACGTGCTAAGCGGGTATTTCATGAGCGAAGTTGGGGAAATGCTTGCTTTGCTAGCCTTATTTCGGGCGTTTTTGTTGCTGTATCCATGGCTCCCTTTGATCTGATAGCTACAAGATTTTACAATCAAGGAGTTGATTCTCGTGGCAAAGGTAAGTTGCATTTAGCTTAACAGTTTTTGAGTTTCATATTGATCTTACTGCATTGAAATTGGTTGGATATTTTTATTATTCTGTATTTCGAAATCTTCATCTAGATTCTTATTTCAATGCAATTAATTAACTCTGGCTTGTGGATTTTGTAGGATTACTTTACGGGTCTGTAATAGACTGTACCAAGAAAATCTACCTAGAAGAAGGATTTCTTGGTTTTTTTAAAGGATGGACGGCCAATTGGTTCAGATTGGGACCTCATACACTGTTACTCCTAGTATTTTGGGATCAGCTAAAGTACTACCAGCTGCTGTATGAAGAAAATAAGACAAACAACAAAGAAATAATCACCTAGTTTTGAAATTAGCTTCGACGATGAAGTAGCAATAAGACTTGACTTGGCATTCCTAATGCTTAAGTAAATAACTTAAAGATAATTATATCACAACTGTATATTTATTTTATGGAGACTGGGCGAAGTACCACCAAGAAATCATAATTACAATATTTGCCTCCACTGATACTTCGCCGTTATTATACCTTGTAATACTGATATTATTAGTACAAACAAGTACACTATTTGTATTTTTGAACTCTAGTTGATGTTACCCTCAGCCTTTAATAACGCTAAGTTGTAATGTACATACATGGTTATCTTTAGTAGCAGCACAGGTCAATACGTCCTATTGTCGCAAATCGTAGGAGCTAGGAAAGAAATTTGTAATCATTCCTGGTTTTTGTAGATAGCGACGATTTTCTATATTTTATCTTATAATATTCTAGATAGTATTTACTTTATCTGTAGTTTATGTAATAAATAATGGAGTAGTAATTTGCTCCAATTTTAGTGGAAAATAAAACAAAACAAAATCGATTTTGTGTAGCAAATGGTGTCATTTCATGATCTCTACAATAGAAACATTAATCAGCTCTTTTAATTAAACAATATTTCTATGCATTTATGTTATTGTCATTTAATACACATCTCGTCTTCACGTGCGTTCATGTCGAGGCTTCGGAAATTATTAACTCATTTATATGCCGCTCCTTGTTTTCCATATCCACACATTCATTTCCTTGATTGATTAGTGTGCTAGATGATCAGGGTACTTCCTCATATGCTACGCCACTTTGGCTATGTGGAATAAGTTAACCTATGAAATTCGTTTTTTAAACCCACGAATAAATTAGTTTATTTTTTATAAGCTTTTAGATTTCTGGGAAGTATAGACTTGAGTTTAGTAGTTGTTGTAAGCCGATTTAAATGAATTCTAAGGTACTTAAGCGTTACAAACCTCGTGAAGCTCATGATTCCCCAGTCGAGTCAGATGTCGGATGTACCTCTGCATACACGCGGGTATTACCACCAGGGGAATGAAACTCCCGCTACTTTTACTTCAGAGAAAGCAGCGGGATTCAAACATTATTTTCATTTCTCATATGCAGTTTTTGTAAGGGTGTGTGAATCATCGTTTAGGGCAAAAACGATACCACATTTACTTCTACAATTTCCCACCTCCGTATAGATGCTAAAACAGGTTCCATATACACAGTTTGTGTCTATACCTGTGCACGATTAATCTGTATAAAACATTATCAGCGAGCATTATGCGAAAACGAACTTGTCCTTGAGGAATTGTAAATTGCAAATTAACCAATCTTCGCACAAGCTTCAAACATGCTTGCTACACAGTACTCTGCAGTACACATTATTTAGTGTAACTGTAGTAGACATTCCGAATTTAAATAGTTTTTATTAAAGTAGTAATGAAAGACTGGAATTGGGTAAAAAATTGATCACCCTTACCCGGCAGGGTCATTTTATATAATTGTTAGTAATTACCATAGATTACTTACTGGTGAAGTTCAAGATTTGTGTTCATTTTTAATCTTATAAGTCAAGCAAGTATTCCTTTTTTGCATTCCAATTCTAGTCAGTGAAGTCCACTCACTTATAACATTTGTAAACATAGTACATTCAATCATTATAGTTAATATTATTTAGTAGAGGTAAGGATCTTGATTCTGTATGTTTAAAATTTTTGCATTGGTTTAAACGCAAATAAATTTGGTGCAAAGATGTAAGACAATTATTACAAAATGTTCATTATTTTATTTCAGTAAGCATCGCTGCCAAAACTTCAACAGTAAAGCCGGTTTTACTGTAATACAAGAGCGACGGGAATCGCAATCTACCAAAATCTCTGTACATAATGGCAGCAGAATAGAAGAGTAATTTTTTTTAATTATAAAAGAACAATAACAATTATTTATCATCAAAAAATCTTCAACAATACCAGCGCCTCTAACTTGATGGACCTCGAGGGAACATAATTTGAGGAAGCTTGTATCGCAAAAAATTCGAAAGGAAATGAGGTGAGAAACGGAAATCATATACGGTTCATTATATACACGTATATATATGTTATATACTCATATATATTTTTTCACAAGTAAATAATTATTTGCTATTCCCTGACGGTACACACAGAAGTGAAGTGGTTTCAGCAGTGCTGAAGGCGACTTATGTTTTTAAATCAAGTATACACCTTTCAAAATTCCTGACATACTTGAGTCTTTAACTAAATTCAATTTACCATGGAAATGGTATTGGGGGGTACTTCGGCTGTCATGGCTGGAACGATCACGAATCCTTTGGAGGTAGTGAAAATCCGAATGCAACTCCAAGGTGAACTTCAGTCCAAAGGGAAATATCAAGTCCATTATCGGTAATAACACTTACAAATTTTTATCATATCTAATAATTTTATTAAATGAAGTCCGTATCACAGTATTAATTATTTTTACATGAACATGTGATCTGAAAATGCATTGCAGCAATGTCTTTCATGCTGCCTACGCCATTGGGAAAAATGAAGGAATTCTTTCCCTCCAGAAAGGCTTACCACCTGCTTTATGTTACCAGTTCGTCATGAATGGCACACGGCTAGGAATATATGATATGACTGATCGAATGCACTTTACAAGACGTAAAGACGGAACTGTGTCACCATTAAAAAGTATGCTGGTTGCTGCAATGTCAGGGTGTGCAGGTGGAATTCTGGGATCACCGTTTTTCTTGGTAAGTCTGACTTCATGGCGATCCCATGAAATGCAGATTATGCCATGTTAGTTAAGAAGTTAAGATTTATCTTTTTATAGCATTGTCGTACTTAATTGACATAGGTCAAAACTCAGCTCCAGTCACAGGCCAATGCCTCGATAGCTGTGGGGACTCAACACAAACATCAAAACATGACATCTGCTTTTAAATCCATTTACTCTAAACATGGGGTGCTAGGTTTGTGGAAAGGTGCTAGTAGCTCTATGCCGAGAATAATTATTGCATCTTCCGTTCAGTTATCAACATTTGAAATGTCTTTAGGTGAGCTCTCTGTGATATTTGTTAGCCTATTCTGGAATTTTTAAAATAGTTGTAACAAAAAATGCAAAAAATTATCACAGACTTGATTTTCTATTAAACAGAATTTGCCCGGAAAGCTCATGGAGTAGACGACAGTCGATGGCTAACGGCTTTCTTGGCTAGTTTAATATCCGGATTTTTCGTGTCTTTCGCAATGTCCCCATTTGATTTAATATCTACTCGGTTCTACAACCAAGAAGTGGACAAGAATGGAAGAGGTGCCCACTACTAAGCCTATTATTATTCCGAATTAGTTAACTCTCAAACTAATAAGTATCTATGACAAACGTACAGTAATTCATTGAAGTGACAAATATGATAAATTCAATTTTCCAGGAGTAAAGTACAAAACCGTTATTGATTGTGGTGCAAAAATTTGGAAACAAGAGGGCTTTCTCGGATTTTACAAAGGGTGGTCAGCAAACTACCTACGAATAGGACCGCATACTTTGCTTAACCTTATGTTCTGGGATCAGCTCAAATATTATCACAAAGAGTATCTTAAGAAACAATAGTGATTTTTAAAGGCTTTATTTGATAACAATCCGAATACATAAAACTGTTGACTTTAACATTCGTTGTTTACTAGAGTATCTATAGTACTTCCAGTATTACAATAAATAAATTGTTTACAAGTACGATATTTCTATCACTGCGGTTGTATCAAGTTGTTATTATTGATTATATTAGTTTTTACTGTTCCAAATAATACAATTTATTTCTTCAGGATGATAAAATTAAGCAGAGATTGCTGGAAAATACCATAAACGGAACCTTTTGTAGTAAATTATTATATCTGCCGAAGACAGAACTACATGTGCAACACCTACAATTTAACTATTAGCCTATTGCCAATGTTTTCATATAGGAAAGTAGTTAAATTATGTAAAATTTGTGTGCAGATAAAGTACGTTCAAGAAGTTCCAGTCGTTAGAAGTATTTTTGGAATCACTTTAAATAATACTAAAATCCCCATAGACTCCCATTTAGACTAGTACAACTACCAAAACTTCACCGAGAGATTCGAACCACAATGTAGCTTTCTCTGTCAACCTACACTTCAGACTAGTTAATTTACTTAATTAGATATCTAACCCCCAACATATTTTGTGTGTGTCCCTTGAGCAACTATATCGCCAGTTGCTTTACTTAAAATATCCACTGTCAAAAATGCCAAGCGCTTTCCAACTTTGTCTGTAGAGGCCCTTATCAGAATGTCTTGCCCCGCTGGAACCGATTTTAGAAAACTAGACACAGACCGTTTCTTTAGTCCTCCCCACATGTAAAATTCCATGCATAAGGTCATAATGAAAAGATTTAGGATTTGATAACGCCTTCCAAAAACTTACGCCACATTCAGAGTTACGCTAACTCCCGGGGAGGGTGCACTCGAATGGGTCATTAATGCCATAGTTGACATCGAATCAATGATCGTTGTTGTCATCCCACCGTGAAGAGCGCCGCCTCTGTTAATATGTTCCTTCTCCACTTTCATAGTTGCGCTTAAACTTCCGTTACCCGCCGATAAAATCACTACCTATGAATCAGAATTTAATTACCATTGTAAAACTTCAGTAATGTTCCTAAAAAATAGCTTTTTCAAGTACAAATCATTCACTTGCCTTTTCCAATACCCGTTCAAAACCCCCTTCTTTGGCCAATTTAGCCAACATAGATTGCACCAATTCACGCCCAGCGTTTACAGCCATTGCTTATGTAATAATTGTATCACCTGAATTTATTTTTTAACACTGAATCAAGCTCAATTTATTATTTATTTTATTATTTATTACTGCTCAATCCTCCAATGATCAAAGAACCGCCTCAAACAAAACTAAAAGGGGATGGATTCCAACAACAACCATAAATAATATTGGTGCTAAATATAAAAAACGGATATAAATTTTAATTTATTAATTTCCAATTTATTTGTAAGTACAGTAATTTTAATATTACAAAAAATAATATTTAGTTCACCTGCTTCAAGTTCAATTTCTGGAGTTTGTTTGGTGATAAAATAAATAAATACAAAAATAATTTATGTAAAAATTGAAGTTAAACTGGTTTTAATACTTTCTAAATGTAAATAAATAAATATATGCCTGTTGCTTTCTAATCCCATTCCAACTTCCGGTTCATTTCGGCTCCTGAAGAGAAATTATTTATTTCGTTCAAACAGCACGATCCCGCCTGCCTGATAACGTTTTTCATGGATGACACAGATGGCGAAGAGGGGTTCCAAACGTGTCGGCCTATGCATTAGCTTGGCATTAGCATGGTTAATCTATTGGACATGATCTCTTTCACGCATTTATTATGCCCCGTTTGAAGTTTTTTACAATCTCGGCACAATTCGAGCCATATATAACGTAATAAGTGGCTAAAGTTAAAGTTGAAGTATACAAAAGCATATACTTGATGATATTCAGGTTCTGTTCGATCAGGAAATCAAAGAAGGTAAGGATGTCAACTATTGTACTATAATAGAAATTGAAATAATCTTGCAGAAATTGATTAACTTTAAATAAAATGTGTGCACCTTTAACCCTTATTATATAATAATTTGTGTTAAATGGAAACCGACAAAGTCAAAAGTCTCATGTCACAAAAATACGTTTATTAAATGTTAAATTCATATAATACGTTTATAACGTATTGAATCAAACGTTTACATAATACGTGAGCACATCTGTATGTCTGACCTGTGACTGGTGATGGGACTAAACGTATTTGTGATAAATATTGTGATTTCGGGTGATGAAGAGTAAATTGTAAATTCAGATATTAATATGTTCCGTTTATTTACAGGTTAATTCATCAGTCTATAGTGGGAAGCTCGATAGAGAAATCAGTTGTTTGCGCTGATTGAAATGGTGACCTGAGGTATAGAGGTGGCCAACATTTGTATAACGTGAATCAACCCATTACTATTAAGGAAGTCAAGAAATATATAAACAGCCGACATGTCTCGTCACAGAAATATTCGTGGCATGAACTATGATGAAGGTATACTTGTTGGAAATATAATAATCAGTATCTGATATTTTTGAAGGTTAATTGTGAAATCACTGTGACCCAACGTTCATGTTGACATTCGTTTGTTCAATTGGGTGGTACAATATTAACGTTGAAGTTTTTCTGATTTATGAATATAATTTATAATTAATTTATAACATCATACTATAAATATATAATTTTTGATATGGAATTTTCATAGTTTGTGTTTGAGATGCCGAATTTTAATTTAATTTTGATTTTGTAGAATACGAAGGCTACGACGATGTTTATGGACACTCCGTTGAAGATGAATACGGCGTCAGTCCCAGCTGTACGTTTATAAATATTTTAATGAAAGCTTGCTTGGAATGATGGAAAGAACAGCAACAAACTGCTAATTCTATATTGTTTCCAGCCTCACACTATATGTACGACCGGAATAGAACTCAACCGGTGGGAAGCTACTTCTCGCCGGAGGAAAATATTGCGGAGGAACCTGAAGAAGATGGAGATTTAGATACAACGAAAACTCGGGAGAGACTAGACTCGTTGACAATTGACACTGCACGAGCGGACTTAATTCCCGAGGAGGAAGCATTATTGAAAAAGTGTTTAGAAGAAATTCATAATATAGTTGGTGAATCAATTCCAGAGTCCGTTATCGTCTTAAATATTATCCGCTCAAAATTTGATACTGAGAAAGCTCTAAATGAATGCCTTACTTCTGCTTCAGGTAGTTAGTAAATATTGAAGAAAGAATATTATTTGATATTGATGGTTGTGTGGGTATGTTAAGGTATTAAATCTTTTTGCACTTTATAAGTCACTTAATATTTCAGCTGAAGACCTGAATACGTCCAAGAACGCAAGGAAAGATCGAGAACCGCTTTCTAAGGATACATCAAAAATAGGTACAGCTGGTTTTGATTATAGTAAAACCTAGGTAGTTTAATACTTCAATGCTAATTATGAAGTTTCGTGTAGTGAAGCACGTACTTTTCTAAATCCGGAACAACACACAAGTAGCCCTTGTTTCCATAGTAATTAACTAATTAAGTTGCGTTGTTACATTTTTACTTTCATGTGCTGTTTCCTAACGTGGATAATCAATCAATCCGCTTACACATTTGGTTGGATAATTGCTACACATACCTTTTAAATTCCTTGATAAGGTAAGATCAATCCTGTACTTCTATTTATAATAACCGATCTCGAACACATGAAATTTTAGTAGATAACACAAACCAAAGTTTAAAATTAGCGTTCACCGGTACTGCCATGGCTGATCCATTACTCGCTGTATCTAGTAGTAATAAGGATAGTGTTATTAATGGAGAGACAAAGTCTGGCATATCGCTATTGGATAGTCTAGCCCTTTCGCATTTAGAAAAAGTTGTGGTGGGAGCTAGTTTCGACTTGGTATCTTCTGCTGCAAATCCTGCACCTTCACAAGAAAAGAAGCCAACTACTAATTTACTGTTTGCCAAAAACAACAAAGTCAATCAGCTTGGTGGTGGAGGTGCTACCAAAGGTTACAATGGTCTCTTCAAAAATCTTAAGGTTCAACAGCAAACAGGAGAAACAAAATCTCAAGAAAATTGTATTCTTCCAAAGCAGGGTATCAAAAGTAATGAAAGTAACGCACTATCTTCCGGAGCTTCGTTGACGAAAAACTTACTATTTCAACCAGTGGAAATTGCTCGAAATTCTCTGTTCACTGTTAAAATCAACAAGCCGGAAGAAATCGCAGTATTAGAAATTGACAAAACCCAGGCAACTACCGGGGAAGTCCTTAACGTCAAGATTACGCTCCCCAGCAAACCAATTAGACGAAAAATCCAGTCACACGAAACTCCTGAATACTATAAGATTGATCCAGCAATTGTAAAAAGCAAACCGTCCTTTCTCGGTAGTCGCATAGCAGTTCCCTGTGGGAGTGCGAAGAAGACAAAATTCTGTCATTATTCAACGGTGTGGAAAGTTCTCACCTCTGACTGTGCAGACCAGTGTTTCAAATTCGATACTCCTTCCCCTGACGAACAAGTACGCCTTGCTCAACTTTATAATCGCCCTGCCGTTGGGTATCAAAAACCCGTGTGTAATAGTTCAGCTCCAACGCCAGTGCAACCTGTAAAGACTCGATCCAGGGCGGCTGCTCAATATGATTGTTCCCATCATGATTGTTAAAATTGAGTCTGTTGGAATTGTTCACATGCTTGAATGAATGAACCTGTTATATGCATTTAACAATAAGTGTTCCATTGATGCTTGACATTAAAAGTGCTTCCACTTGGGTGCAAAATGAAGACATTTTTGTATTAAATTATTGTGTTATGGAATAAATATGATGTTAGATAAGTGACTTTTCCGGTTATGTAAAAGTAGGAGTTAAAACTTAGTTTATGTTGTTTTAATAGTAGAAAAAAATTAATGTAGTATTTATGTCCAGTTGATAGTTGATTAGAATATTTATATGATAGCTGTACGCACAAATAGCTTTCTCTACTAATAAGAAGCTCAACGCATTTTTTGAAATTGTCTCATGTCTCATCAGTTTTAATACTTATGCAAACTATTTGATTTATTAACCATGTATTCCTCGCAAATAACTGAGCAACGTTGACATTATCTGCAATCTGCATTACTTATAGTTGAGAGTCAGAAGTCAGGAAGTCAAGAATGTGATTATTACATGTTATTATTATAGTAAAACTAATAATATGTTAAATATAATTTAATTTAGGACTGCATGTTAAGCTTGTCATTACACATTCGTATTTTTGTGGTACACATTTATAAACCGTGATAGTGAATACTATATTACTGTATAAACTAAAAACTTATGTAGCTTCTTTAGAAATAAAATATATGCGATTTCATTCCAAAAAACACTTGAAAAATAAGCGTCAACAATAACTTACAATTTGGTTTATAAAAGTCTCTCGCATTAACTGACATTACCTTCGGTAGACATTAACTTTAATATTATCTTTCATCAATAGTATTGGTATAGAATAATGATAAAATTTCTACAGGCCCACCAGCTAAAATTATTGCAGTTGACCCAGAGCCAACGGCGACGCCTGGAATCACATCTAAAGCACCTGTAAAAATAGTACCTGCTTCTAAAAGTACAGTAACGGTTGGCTTCGATCTACCACATAAAGAAAGAGCGAAAGAACCCTTGGCTTCAGTTTCTGTACCAGTGGATGTTCGAAGTACTGTTAAATCTCCATCACCCATCCCCCCGCAGGAGGATGCAGCTAAAGCGTCTAAGTGAGTCAATTATAAATTTACACTTTTTTGACATCTAATTTAACATCTTTCGTATAGCCATAAAATGTGAACCTCCTTTTTCATCATTCAGGTCCAAAGAATTCAAAGCTGAAGTTGCTCTCAAGGAGTATGAAAAAGCCAGAGGAGGTGGCAAGGATTTGCTAAACCTTCTGGTTATCGGACATGTCGATGCGGGTAAGAGCACATTAATGGGACATCTTCTTTACAAGCTGGGACAAGTACCTCAAAGATCGATGCATAAGTTTGAACAAGAGTCCAAAAAACTGGGGAAGCAATCCTTTGTGTACGCTTGGGTGTTGGACGAAACAGGGGAGGAAAGGTATAACTTACATTATCAATCAAGGTTAATTTATTCTTTTAAGATGTTGCAGAAACATTAAAGAAACGTTTTTATTTGTAGATCTCGTGGCATCACAATGGACGTGGGTCAGTCGAGATTTGAAACTGCTACAAAATCCATAGTTCTTTTGGACGCACCTGGCCATAAAGATTTCATTCCAAACATGATTACTGGAGCATCTCAGGCTGATGTAGCTGTCTTGGTTGTAGACTCAACAACTGGTGAATTCGAAACTGGCTTCGAAAGCGGAGGACAAACTAGAGAGCACGCTCTACTAGTCAGATCGTTAGGTATGACATTATGAAGATTTTTTATGTGAGGAGTGCGGGATCCAACAATTTCTTGGTACGATGGTTTGTATTTTTATTATAGGTGTGAATCAGTTGGTTGTAGCAGTTAATAAGCTTGATACTGCAGGCTGGTCTCAGGAAAGGTTTGAGGAGATTCGATCCAAGTTACAAACTTTTTTGGTCAAGCAAGCAGGTTTCAGATCAGATGACATCAATTTCGTACCATGCAGTGGCTTAGTGGGAGAGAATCTTACCGTTAAGTCACAAGAACCTAAATTATCTTCTTGGTACAATGGAATGACCTTGCTAGAAGCAATCGGTAAAACACTAGAATATTGTGAAGTTTATGCGGTGATAACAATTAATTCCACTAATTCTAACCAGCTCATGTGATTTTAATTTACTCCTAGACACCTTGAGACCTCCAGAACGACCTGTAGGCAAACCCCTTCGCTTGACTGTCAACGACGTTTTTAAGGGACCAGGTGGTCTCTGTATCGGCGGAAGATTGGAGACCGGCATGATTCAGTCTGGTGACAAAGTACTCATACAACCTATTGGAGAAATCGCTACTGTCAAAAGTCAGTTTAGATTTTTAAATCACAATTCATATACACTTGTCCATTTTTATAGAAATTATTATTCGCTTACATTTTTGTGCAGGCATAACCGTGGATTACGATACTGGGATAGCGTTTGCTGGTGACCCTGTACTGATAACTTTGCTTGGAGTGGCAGATGCTTCAGTTATATCCATTGGATTTGTACTATGTGATCCGAACCATCCTTTGAAAGTTAGCTCACGTATACAAGCCAGAATAGTAACATTTGATGCCTTGGCAGTACCCATTACGAAAGGTTTTACTGGTGTACTACACATCGGGTCCATGTCAGAACAAGTAGTGGTTAAGAAACTCATTAGTGAGTTGAATCGTGGGACCGGGGTAGTCGTAAAAAATCGTCCGCGTTGTCTGACTAAGAATGTCAATGCTTTGATTGAACTGGAGCCAAATAAACCCATTTGTGTAGAAGAATTTAAGTGAGTCCCAAGAAGTCACTCTCAATTAACTATCTTATCTAACCAATCCAGTCCTTACTTAATATTATTTATATTCCCATAATTTCTTAAAATTATATATGTAATAATCCTACAACCTCGTGTTCCTATTTTAGAGACGTCAAAGAACTTGGAAGATTCACTCTTAGATCAACTGGTGTCACCATTGCTGCCGGTGTAATTACCAAAGTGTACTGAATTTGTGCTACAGCTTTTATTCTCTGATCCAGCTGTCAAACTGAAAATACTGATGTTTCGACTTTCTTTTATTTCTTTAAATACTTTGCATGGAAGGCGCAATCGGAATAAAACCTGAAAAATTGTAATATTGTAAGTTACAATTTGTAACCCACAATCTACAGTGGTGACTCATTATATTTAAATGAACTCCGAACATTGTGTAAATTTACACAAAGTTGCAAAATCTACCTGCATCTGTATTCTTAACTTTAATATAAATAACTGAAACATTTTTCATATCAAGTATTTAATAATTTAATATAGCATAGCATACCCTTTTACAAAGTTTAGGACGATGAATTTTATAAAAGAATATTTTATTCGATTTCCAAAAGTAATATTTATACTACATGGAAAAACATTCATGAAATCATAGCCAATCTCATCAGAAGCATTAAAGTACATGAGTTCCCTCCACCTTAAACATCACACAGGCTTTTATAATTAAAGTAAATTAATTAATAAATGTTAAGTTCGCGGACATGATGATGATGCATATATGATAATTTGCTCTTGTAAATTGTGTCAGCGACAATCCCTCTTGAGTTCGAGGAAGTTGACCGCGAAGAAGTGTATCACACTTACGTGGACGAAGGACGAAGCAGTACGTTTTCCATGGGACGTGGACGAAAGAGTGACGGCCGCTTGCCGCGGATTTTTAAAGGAAAAAATGACGTCACGTCAAGATGCGCCAATGGGAAATAAACGCATGTAATAGAGAGGCTGAATGAAATTGTGGCCGAACGGACTTCTCTCCTTTACCGTTTCGTGTAGCATTTCGTTAAAGGTTACTTATATATGACAACGATCTCCGGTTCCGTCACTTGATTCCTCAAATCATCGTCCCATCAAAAGGATTACAAATCATTCTAGCACATCATTTTGATTTTTTCAGCAATTCCTACGTGGCAGTATTAAGTATTAAATTACCCGTTTGGGAAGGTAGAAGAGGGAAAATCGGTGTAAATTCTCCTATTTAAGTTAGTCGTAGGCTGTCTGAATATTACATTCAATATCATAGGGTAAGTGAACTTGATTAGATTTCAAAGGATTTTAGTATTCATTTTAGTCCTTTCAAACAGGTTGAATTATATTCAAATTTATTTATCATATTTATGTTCGTAGTGATCATGTTCATATTTTCTATCAAAACACATGTTTTTTGTTATCGTATTTAACATTGTTGATTGTAGTTAAGTTCGGGGTTCACCGATTTGTATAAACTTGTGGTTAATACTGTTGTGTTTAATTATATCGCAAAATCGCAATTTACTTTGAATGAACATTAAAATTGTGTTTTTACTTATTTTCAGGGTGCTTGATTCCGACGAGGACAATCAAATTCACGGTTGCAAAATGGCATCAGTAAGTTTACGGAATTGTTTTTGCTTAGGAGTCCTTTTATCCATCCTCAGCGTGTCGACATCACTAAAAAAGGATGAATGTGAAGGTAATTGTGACAGCTTGCATGTCAATGCAGGAGTTTTGAACATGTTTTTTTAGCGATAAGGTTTAGAATCATAATGTGAGGTCAGTTGCAGAATCATCCACCATGGATGCAGTTTGGATCCATTGTTTTCAATGAAACAGATTTTATATTTCAATAATAAAATTAATTTATAATTCAAGAAGATTTCATTGTAGATATGCTTACGCTCGATTTTAAAGGAAATATTTGTTTGGAGCTGTAAAAGGAAACATGTGTTTTGAGATTTAAACGGAAATGTATTTATTTATTTCAGTGTGCATGAATGTGATGACTAAATTCGGAGAGTCTTTGTCAGAAGCAGAGAGGAAGGACACAAAAGTGATCGAAGATAAATTCCGAGATTTTTGCGCTGATGTGAAGGGAAAGGAAAACAGACTGGTAAACCACAAATTTAAGAAACGGCTTGTTGTTAGCATATCGTAATGTTGTAATACTTAATAAAAGGCTGTATACATAGTGTATATGTTACGATGGGATATCATTAGTTCCGCCACTGAATTATATGTCCCGTTGTTAGTAAGAATGACTTCCTGATTTCTAGTGTTACTACCTCGGAGGATTAGAAGAGTCAGCTACGGGTATCCTTGGTGAAATGTCCAAACCTTTGTCCTGGAATATGCCAGCAGATAAAGTTTGTGAAAAGCTCAAAAAGAAAGACTCTCAGATCTGTGAATTGCGATACGGTAAGTTTTCTAATAATTTTCAATACCTTAACGGTCTTCTAATGTACGAGAAATGTTAACGTGATGTGTAATTGTTGCAGATAAATCAATCGATTTGAAGACCGTCGATCTTAAGAAGTTGAAAGTTAGGGACTTGAAGAAGATTTTGAGTGGCTGGGATGAGGAATGTGATGGTTGTCTTGAAAAGGGTGATTACATCAAGAGAATCGAAGAATTAAAACCCAAGTATATGAGGAATGAATTGTAATCGTGTTTACGGAGAGAATTGTTAAACTAATATACGATATTTATTTCGATGCTTTAATTTAAACTGTTCAAATTCATCATTCTACGTGAAACATAAGTGTTCAGTGTGCTACCTAATTCGTTTGTATTTTTAGTCGACGCAGTGAAATAGCAACAATTTTCAACAGATGGAGAAAGTTTTATTGATTATGTGCACCTTAAAATATATTCTAGATTATACTCCAGTTTATCAGTGTCCATTTCATTAATTACGTGGCTTTAATCTTACTCCAGCCAAGAAAACAAATCCAGTTTGTTGTGAGTTCGAAAGCGTCGGAAGGGGCGGATATTCGAGTAGATATTTGTAAATAGTTTGCATCCCCACCAAGCATATAGAGTATGCGGGTGGAATTTGTTTACACATTTTAGTTTTCGAAAATTGTTTGCAAGTCATTAATGTTTACTTAAAATTTATTTGTTGCTCCTGCATTGATAGTTTTATTATGTATGTATATTGATACACGTTTGTATGTAAACATTGAAATTTGTATGGGGTATGTCCATAGAAGCGATAAGAAAAATTTGTCAAAATATTTCGTAATAAAATCTAATAATCGCATTCAAAACATGTGTGTATACAAGATACCGTCGAACCAAGTATCACTTTACTTCCTCACGTGTTCAAAATTCAGAGGGTAGTTTCCTGCTGGCTTCAACTAGTGTGGTGGTGAATTTATTAAATTTTAATTCAGTTCTCATTTTTGCATAATAAAATCATAGGATAACGTGCCTTAATGCCTTAAGTATGAAATTCCACAGCTACAATATTTGAGCAGTCGTCTTGTGAAGCCTTGGTTACTAATATTTTTCAGGTGATTCATTTTTTCTATGAGATAAAATACTAGAGACGTTAAAACGATGAGAACGCATGATCACGTAAGAAGCGGGTAGAAAGCCCGGTGTTCTCAACGAAAGGATCCAGTGCATGTTCAGCTCTTCTGCTGATTCCTGCTCTACCACCCTCAGCTACTGCGTTGAGTAGAACAAAGAATATTGTTAAGCAACGTACTTGGTTCTGACTACGAACGAACACGAAGCGATTTTACAAAACATTAAATCGTACCCTTACCCTGAGATTAATTAAGGTAATGGTAACAAATAAAAATGGGGCGACTAGGTACTAGTAATTCCAAGAAACCTGAAGTAGTTTCTTGCGTCCGGAAAGATGTGAAAGCAATCGCAGAGAAGTTAAAATGCATCCCCCAAAGCGATTTGCTCCAATTGAAAAGTATTCAGTCAGTGCTAAGTGCCTTAGGAGACGAAACTGTTTTGGATGAACAAATAGATAGCGACGATTCCCGAAGTGGTTCGAAGGAGAATTATTCACCAAAACATAAATCTCAAGAATGCGGCACCACTTCCCCAGAGAATCAACTGAGCGAATCGGGAATTGTTACTTCGCGATGGCAAAAATTTGAACTAGGTTTTATTTGGGAATTTCTGGAGAATGTGTGGAAAACCCTTCAAAAGTATATTCTTCCAAAGAAGCCCACAAAATCAAATGCTTTTGGCCTCTTCTTTCTCATCTTGGCATGTGTATTTTACTTTGAACTCCATACGTCCAGCGGCTTTACTCGCCTCTGGCTGAAGTGGGAGAACGTGGACTTGGGTTCGGTCGAGGTAATTCCTACTTTATATTTCATTACTTGCGTTATTAAAATCCAGGAAATAATAAATAAAGTCAAACGATGCTAAAAGCCATCCACTTTCCACATGTCCAGTTTTTCCATGTTTTTAAAGCTATATCGCGAGTCCTCATTAAAATTCATTTCCGGAGATAATTAAGCAATCTCTGGGAATGCCACCAGTCTGTTCGAGTAGTTGGACCATAATCTAACTTACTTGAACATTATTAATTAAGGTAATGGTAACAAATAAAAATGGGGCGACTATAATAATATAATAAATAATAATTAATAATTAACAATAATTATTATTTGTATTTCCCAGTCGCCTCTTTTAATACCTCAATGCTTAATGTTTAAACCCAAAGTTCTGCCTAATAATACAAGTATATGCATTTGCTTGTAATAAAATAATTTAAATTACACTTCACGGCTATTATTATTAGGCATATATTTTAATCAGGCTGTGCTAAACATCTAAAGTAAAATTATTTTCTTTGTCTATTCACTATAGTGCACTATCGAGAGTCCGCATTTGGCAATGGAAATATTTCGTCCACCCGTTCCATGTATGTTTTGTCAAAGTGTCAAATCTGCTGACCGAGTAAAAAATATTTCTCCAGCCGAATTCGAAGAAAGGTAAGAAACATTATATTCAGTTAGAAGTTAATAATAATGCAAACACAAGTATCTACAGGTATTACATACTTCTCGTTTCGCTGCATGGCTGTATCCCATGCTTTAACTATCCATAAGAAAGACATAATTAAAAATATATTTATTAAATTTAATTATATATACCTTACCTTATATTAAAATAGACCTTATTTACAACCACCCTATCATACTAAGAAACCATAATCATACCAAATAAAAATTGCAGGAATTTCATCTTAACGTGAAAAGCGGCTAGAATTTTTGAAAAGAGCAGTAATAAATGCTACAACGAAAGATAGCTCGGAAGCTTCAAATCATGAAAACTTTTACATATAAAAGTAGAAAGCTGTCAGAGAGGTGAAAATGCCCATAAAACCCTGCCCGACCACATGTAAAAATACAGACTTTATAAATGATAGAAAATAAAATGATGTTTGTGGAACGTTACCGACGCTCCGCAACACCGCTTGCAACCCTTTTTTGTTGAATCTTATACAGAAGCCTCCTATTCATGCTGGGGTTTATCAAGCGTTCGTAGACCGACAAGGTAACTATGAATTTTGCAGGAGAGTGAGAAACCATATGCTCATACGGTTGCTAAGGTGAAAGAAAGCATCTCTTAACCTGGAATTTTTGATGTGGTTTCATTATGGTAGGCTCGCTCTGGAATGCCACAATGGAAGGAGGGAAACCATAATGAAGTAAATTGATGGTGTCATTATGGGTGGAGAAAGTTGGGGAATGCTACACCACTCAAAAAGTTTACTGTTGACTTAGCATCTCTGCGTATTTGTTTGGCAATTAAGTCCTCACTACACATTCCTCTGTCCATATAGAACCTGCCATAGCACTCCGAGGTCGAATCATCCTGCCTCGTGTTGCTCTTGATGGAAAAATGGCTGGTGATATGTAGATCCGTAGATGAAATACACACGAAATAGATAAGA
Source organism: Lipothrix lubbocki (assembly GCA_034696945.1). NCBI lineage: Eukaryota > Metazoa > Arthropoda > Collembola > Symphypleona > Sminthuridae > Lipothrix > Lipothrix lubbocki. The sequence goes on from JAQGAK010000196.1 coordinate 94,752, forward strand.
TACGAGTGTATGAAATTCACATCACGTCACAGCTTTCAGGAATAGTTGAAGTGTGAAATTTTTGGATGTGTATAGTAACCAAAACCTTGTTTCGGGCAGTGAGACACAATGTATGCAGATCAGGTTCTCTTCACTCGAGATAGATGTTGTGCTGCCAGACCAAATCGTTTTTCATAATTAATCTTAGAGCTACTCTCCGGAGAATGGATCTCTATCGGCAGAGCACTCACGAATTTCAACACAAAAGTTTGTTCGGTTTTCCACAAATTTCATAAATGCGTTAGGAGTAACACCATTTGTTCCACGTTTGATGGAGAGGAAATCCAAACTTTCCCTTCAACAGCTCATATAAGCAATGTGCGATCATGTATGTAGTATGGGAATAAGATCCCTGTTAGGGTTTCCCGCTTACCATAAAATATATGAAGGTTGATATTATCATAGGGTATCTATAGTACACAAATGAAATCCCAGACAGAGTTGATAGATTTTTGTGAACAGATCTACTAGTATTTTTGTGAAATGTATTGGCAAATCTACCCCGCAATCTATTACCCAGCACAGGTGCATTCGTTGTATCTCCTATCTTTTTTTTCTTATTGATTCGGGGTAAACTATAGTGTTATGATGGGATTGTCAAATCTTGGGTGATATCATCTCTGGAAAAAGTTAATTCTGAGAAGTGAAATCTCTCTTTTCTGAGTACCTCCTCTGGTGCCTTTGTCGGTGTAAAGGTTTAGGATACACCATCCAAAGCTACATGTACATGTATGTATCAGACTATGCATAGTCTGAGTTACCTATTAGGCCCAAGCATGCTGATCGCAATGAAAAATTTCAAACAAAATCAAGCTTACCTCTTCCATGAATAGGATCAGAGCTCAGTGGAGGGAACAAGGAAGGAAACCAGATAGGCGAGGATATTGCACAAAAGGAAATTTGATCTAAGTCTCGATTCCTCAAACTCCTACCGGTACCGGATGAATCGACAGAAATGAGATCCGTCCAATATAACTATTCTCATCCAGCTTTTAGAGTATCCAATAAATATGCATAATTTATAAACATAGGTGTTGCATCCTGAGCTGTCAGTTCTCCTTTCATTTTCCTTTACCTAATATCCTTCTGTACAGGTAGCCAAATTTCCTTCCTATTTACATAATCACATAGCATACATACTCATATATACATATATAGCCTTTTACTTTTTGTGTGTACAATGAAGTTTTCTGTATTTATAATAATATTTATATAGATACGATATTATTTTGTTCATGTGTAATTTATTTTCCGCCTACATATATGAAGCAATTATAGAAACTTTCCCACAGAATAATCCAAGATTCGTTAGGATGATTTATTTCCCATGTTGAGATGAGTCCTAATTTATTATTTCCCAACAGATATGCGTACACGGGGAGACCTGTCGTTGTCACGGATGCCATGGCGAATTGGACGGCAACATCTTCATTCAGCTTCCCATTTTTTAAGGTAAATCCAACTTCCCCATACTTCCAACTAAGTTCTTTTTCCTTGTATCATGATATTCTTGAGGGAAATCCGTCAAAACACTCGTTAGTATTACCATCGGGCGGACGAAACTCCCCATCAGTATTCACAGCATGATTTAATGTATACATTCGAGGAGAGTGAGCCTCATTTTAATCCTTTGTTACGGTATTATAACCCGTCATGGCAAGAATTTTTAGATGAGCCAGCACCTTGTTAGAAAGTTCCGAAACAAGTGTTCAATGGAGCTTGTCTGGTACTTTTTCAAACTTGTTCCAGTTCCAAACTTTCAGTATGGATATGGAAAAGTAGATTTTCTAAACAAAAGCTTGCAAAGTTTTACTCACACCTGCACAGTGGATTTTGATTGAGGTGAGATGGTCAACCGGTAGCTCACAGTCATATTATTTCGATTTTTACAAACTTTATTTTTAGTGTACAATACCTTACTAGAAACTTACAGATTAATTAAAATGTTCAACTTTTAATTTATATTAATGTATCTACCTAAAATTTTGACTAAATCTGAGTTTAGTAACTTAAATTTTAGTTCATCTATGCAATTTACTTGCAATTACTTGTATTTAAATGTCATAAATAAAAGTAGTCAATTTATAATTAAATTTTGCTTAATTATAATTAAAATTAATTGCTAATTTAACTAGGTAACATAGTTTTAATTTCATTCAATCCCCAGGGTATCTATGCTGAAGGAAGCCGGTCACTGGAGCACCAAGGTGAAGACTGTTTGTTTTTCCCTTATGTAACCGAATTCCGTAGTTTGGCAGAAGTTTTCAACATGTCTGAAGCCCGATCACATCAACCCTGGTACATCGGATGGTAAGTTTAATGTTTTATCCTTCTGTCGTGTATGTGCAGTATAGCACAATAAAATTCGTGACTTCCAGCTTTGGAATCGCTTACCTTGCCTCCACTGACTTCTATAAAATAACTCCAAAGTGTGTTGTTAGCAGTTGTTATTGCTTTGATATTTAGGAAAAGTCCCTGAAATTGTTTTTGGAGTATTTCCCTCAACCCTAATAACAGAGTATTTATACACGACGCGCTATTTAATATTTGAAGTGATACATGATGGCGCAAATGCCATCCACAATCTCCACAAGGAAAAGTTTTGCTGTCATACTGACTACGACCTAACTTATATAAGTAGAGAAACGGTTGGGTGGCACGGTTCAGCTTCCCTTCGCTCGGAAGGTACTTGGGGCATATAGCTACAGGTTAGCTAATGCTAGCTAGGTAGGTGATAGGTAGGTACAAGAAAAATAGAACAGGCAAGTCTGTCCCAATGTCATCCAGAATGATGTGCAGTCATGGTGGAGTTGGTAACATATAAAGTAAAAGCCGAGGGAGTTTTCAGATATTTATGAGAAGTAAGTGCATTTTTAGGAATCTATAGGCAGAAATGCATGGAATATACTTGAATTTTCTTGACTTTTATGATTTGTCAAGTCGGAGAAAATCTGATCACAAACCTAGTTCCCTGCTTCAGATCCCCTGTGCTAAATTCATGCTTGAAGTGGAAGCGGAAATTTACATAAAAGTATTCACATTCCCATCGATATCTTTTCGGGAAAAATCAAAAGCCTACTTCATATCAAAGGGTTTCGTTCCTTCTGGAATTGACGGGGGAGAATGTGAAAGACATTTAACTCTAGGTAACGTTTCTGACTAGATATCCCGTAAAATATTTTTGAAGTGTCCTCAGAAAGAAATACACCCCGTTTTGACAACTAACATGGGACAAGTTGCGAAAATGAGCAGCGAAAATTGTTTCCCCTCAAAATGATGGATGTTTTCAAACCTTCATATGCAAGACTGAGATGCGTGTACATATATACGTACATACTTGGTTTCAACGTGTGAGCAACATACTACGCCTTCTCTCAAGTGGTTGCATGTTCATGGATTTAATATCAATGTGTAGAACGCGACACAATTTTCACCACTGAACATTGCTTTTATCTCCATGTAAAATCATCAATCTTCTGCCGAATAATCAATCTATTGCAAAACAATGCCACTAGTATAAAAACACGTTTTAAAAAAATCCACCCAAAATATATAGGTTAACCATATATTATACCACATGATACAGATAGATGTTATTTTTACCATCTACAGTAAATACATTAATATTTGTCAAGAGCTTGGCTTCAATTCAATTCACAGCAATGGAATAAATATCATCAGCCAAAACACGAAAGAAAATGAGAGTATTATACATAGTACAATACATAGAAGGTTCTCCGTGTGGAAATTAAACAAACACAGTAAGGGATTTATGCAAGTATTGCTGGTTAATACTTGTATAAATCCATCTACACATACTATGTATGGTATATACAAAGAATCCCTTGGCGAGGTAATAAATTTAACTTTCCATTCTAGTGTTCACAGCAGGAAGATCCTGGATTCAAATCTACTTTTCCACACGAACTCCTTCGGTGGGGAGTTTCATGAGAAGTAATTAGGAAGATACAAGAATGCGATGTAGACACTGCAATCCAGGTGAACATGCTGAGCTACACTTATTAGCAAAACTGAGCCACACTTATTGTTAGGAAAACTGAACTACACCAGACACAACAGAGCTACACTGAGAGCACAATTGAGCTACTACATTTCACTTGAGCTACACTTAACATTAGGTAAATAATTGAACGAGCATATCACGCACACAAACATTGCCTCCACACAGGGACATGTCATGTCATGCCTTTATTTAACTCCGCAAGTATAGCGACGTATGACTCACTAATAAGTAGCAGTAAGAGAAAGTTTCTCAGCTTTCCGATGGCATTAAGTTGGATGAGCACAAAAGGTAACTACTACAGCTGGGTGTTCTCTGGCTGTTGCTGATGATGGTGAGGAACTCATTACATTAATTTGATTTCCCAGGCGATGTTGACGCCCGTAACAAATTCGTAATACAGTCTATAAGTGTCCCGTGTCATTATTATATTTTTTAACCCGACATAATATTCTTTGTTATTGAATTTACGCTTGGAGGAGCAATCGTGTCAGATTTGCTTAAGCTTCCTAGCAATCATGCTCCCTCCTGCTGTCGATGAATGTGCTATATTCCAGCTTGATCCGGAACGGCTGCACAATGACAGCATCTCCTTCTCGTGAGAAATGAGCACAATAATTCTCTTTTCATTCTTGAAACTTTCCACGACTTTCCCTACTACTTTCCCCCGAATGACATTTTCCCCCACGCAACTATTCCTCAACGACGGGTATCCAGCGGATTTTAAAAATATGCCACTCAACTTATAAGCTTTTTATGTATGAAGCCAAACTTTTTAGACATGAATCTCTTGCTCGCAGTTCAGTTGGTGAATTTCTCGTTCGTGTATCTTTATACCCTGGAATGCTCGTCTTGTAGACTTCAAATAGTTGATAAGTAGTTCTGCCTTATAGAAATTTATCGCCTTCTTGTCCCTTCCAGGCTCCCTTCCCCAAACCTGCGACAGGTTTAAGACTGGACATCAAATGTCAGGCAGTGCGAGCTGTAAGTTAGAAAACGATGTGGAAAAAATTCGTGTATGTCCCAAGTGGTGCACTTGAAACCGAACTACAAGTCTTTGATCTTGTACAAGTCGATATGTCAGAAATGTAGTCAAGTGGATGACAAAGACACACTACTGACAATGAGTAACAAACCGTATAAGGTGTTCTTGGGTGATCACGTTTTCCGTGTAAGTTCAAAGGAAAAAATATGAGATTCCCGTAGTGAACGGGAGCGGAACGTGCTGAAGAGCATGATTTTCGTAACATCTCTCTCACACCTTTATCCTCCAAGGAGTCACATATAATAGGAAACTGCAGCCGGAAAATCATTATCGATAAAAAATATTGATCCAACCTTGCCGTAGTTTTACTTACCAAAAATTATTGTAAATATAAAACTGTAAGAACAATTCTCACATGACCCTACGGCTGTACTGTGATCCTTGCTTTCGGATTTTCTGCGGTTCTGGTTTTTTTCTCGGGCTGAGAATTTTTTATCGACTTCAACCGCGATTTTTCTCCCCGAAGGTGTGCAGGGAAGGACTCGAGGCGTAACAGCCTCTTGTACTGATGATGAGAATGTTGCAGAAGAATCAAACCCCCGACTGGTTTCAAAACTGTAAAGACTTGCAGAATAAGAAAGTTTGATCGGTTGGATCGAAATGAATAAGTTTCGTCGAGGAAAATCACAATCAATTGTACTCATCATGAATGAGTAACCTTCTTCAACATCTCACCAGTAACATCATTCATATCTATACTCTATCTATCTATAGAATACACGGTCATATGAAGCATCAGCATGCATCTCCAGCAAGAAATACATACTATTATCAATCATAATTTATGTCCCTATAGACGAGCAAAATCATTAAGAACTTCAGTTTTAGAAGGTGGTGCATAATGGTCGTCATAACTTCAGATTTTGGAGAAGGTGCTTGAATATCGTTGTAATTTCAGCTTCTAGGCACACCATCACATAACTCCAATTTATGCGGCAGCTGCATAACTACCATTATAGCTTCAATTTGATGTTGAGATGCACAGTCATCACTTCAGATTTTAATCAATATTCAGTAATTATGCACTTAAAAAGATTAAGAATGTTGATCTCAATTTTCTATAAGCATTACAAAATTTCTCGTGGAGCTCCTACTTGCCTTATTGTAGTTTCTTCAGTTCTTTTAAGAAGAAAACTCCTTGAAGAAACGACTGTAATATCCACTTCATTCTGTTATCAAATACTATTTCTTTCCTTATTATTGAATTATCAATTTTCATTTATAAGACTTCTTTGAGGGAAAAGAATCTTCCAGAGTCCGTCTATTGGAGTAAATTTTTTTTGAAGTAAAAACCACAATGCTGGTTTTACAAAAAAATCATGACTTTTTAAATAAAAGTTAATATATACACATATTACGCATTCTTTATAACTTGCTACCGAATAAAGATGACAGATTTTTTAAACTCCGCAGCAAAGAAGTAATTTTAAAAATTGGTATTCATGCTCAAATGATAACGATCAATCCAATCCAAGAATGAGGTGAAAAACATTCTCTTTCATATTTAAGACATCCATAGATATTTAATATTTACATATAGGTATGTAAGAACATATCCTCTTTTCCCTTGATATAAATGAGGGAAACCTTTCCTTTGCTCGTGTTACGAGACAAGTTAACAATACGTTTGTACACACAAAAGGGCTAAAGAATGATGCAATTCCGTATGAAAAACATGTATTCAGGCCCATTCAAGGTATTGTTTAGCCACGAGTGAACGTTAAAATAGAGAAAGCACGTTGCTTGCTTTCCCTTATTTTACTAAAAAGTCGTGATTGTTTGCCTTTTCTTACGTCGATAAAACCGTGGAAGTCTCTACATTTTCTTTGCAGATACTCTACTCGTGACTCCTTTCTTATTTTGCATTGCTTTCCTTATTACTTAACTTCTATTCCACTTTCAATGGCAATGACAGAAATTACCTTCTCCAAGGTCTCGCATCTACACCCCTTTCCCATGAAGTTTATTCCAGTACCCATGATTGCAGTGTGATTAGAAAGTCAGCAGAATATCGGGAAATTACGATTTTGGTACTTGTGTATACATACAACAGATTCATACTTTGTCAGCCCCTGGTTGCAAGCATTAATGAATGATTTCCTCGGGAAGAGATGGTGACGAAATTTTTCTGCGTATCTCCCTGAATATGACAATCAAGGGAAATCACAGGTAGTTCATTAACACCGTATTCACGAATCGGTTGAAGATGGCTTTTTGAATTTATACTTTATAAAGGCTATTCATTCCGATCAGAAATAAACTTTGCACATTGATTGTCATGAGTTTCACATTGAAAAGACATTTAATCGACCTCCTTCAACATAGTTATTTCTGTACTCTCCCTTTGAAGTACACTGTACAAGGGTTCTAAAAAGTTCTGAGGCTCTCCAATATACATACAAAAATTCACGGCTTCATTTTCGCTCCTGGAAATCGATTTTGTTTATTCCAAATCAGACTGAGTGACACTTGAAATAAATAGAGCACTACAGGAATTTTATAAATCCTGATGCATGCATGAAATTTGAGAGGCGTAGGCAGTAAATGCAAAAATGTAGTGCACTTGAATCGGCTGGGAAGGGTGCATAAAATGTTGTCGCAGATTGCGATTCACGGGAGTTGAATTGTGATTTGCATAACTTTGCATTGTACAAGGACCCGATTGCTTTCAGGAAGGAATTTGCGAGAGTCAAAAATTTGAGGTGCTCATACCCCATTTTCAGCATCGTTCAATTCAATCTCCATCTCCACATTCATCCTGACTCTGTAACATCATTAACGTCTGCAGTGGGTTTGTGCTAGAGGTATTAATAAAGTATTGGGGTTTTAATAAAATACATACACGAGGTTTTAATCAAATGTGATTTTAATCAAGTATGAACGTACAGTATGATTTAGAAAGATTATATTCATACGCTGATAATAAAGCATATTTATGTACATATGGGCTTAGTATATTTATCTATATGGATTTAAATGTAGTATATTTATATTTATACGGGTTTAAATCTTGAATATTTATGTACATACGGGTTGTATTCTGTACAAGCGGGTGTACGTGTGGTTTTAATAAACCTTGAATAGAAGCGAAATGATTGAGGGCCAATGGATGTAACCGAATAAACAAATTTTTGGTGCTATAAATTGAATGTTAATCTTACAGTGTATGGGTACTTAAAGCATATGAAGAATGCTCAGAGGGAAAATAAATGGCAGCATAGTAGGTATAATGGATTAACCATACAGACAGAGCTGTAATATGAGCCTCGACAGTTTTGTCTTTGACATATATATTCATTCTTTGCCCAAAAAGGATGAAGTTGGCTGAATTGAATTCACCAGGGAGTTTTGGGCCAGGACGTGCAGACAGGCTTTTCAGTAATCCCAAACTAAATGGTAGCATTTGCAATACAGGATTTGATTGCGAGCGTCTCCACACTAAGTGTGGGTGACTTTTAGCCGTTTGTCAGCACAAAGGAATGAAACAAGGGAAATCCGCTTTAACTTCCAATCAAAGCAAGACTCCCCAAAAGCTAATGCTAAAGGTTGGCTTTATACTGTACACATGAAACAAGGTTGCTAATGTATGGGGAAGTTTGTCCAATGCTAGTGAATTCGGTGAAGCTCCCTCGATAGATGAAAGGTACTCGGAAAAGTATCTTTCGTTGTTCCGCAAATCTTTTATATTCACCATGAACATATTGTAATATAGTAAATCACATATACATACCACTTTCAAGCTCAGTGAGTACGTAGGTCGGGTTAATTACGTTATGTAATATCTGATTATTTCGAGACAAATAGTATTGCAATATAAGATACATGGGCATTAATAGCATGTTATTGCATCCGGGTGTACAATAATTTAATGGAGATACGGATTTAAGGTACTGAATATAAAATTAATCCAAGAAATAAAGTGCCACATGAAGTGGAGAATTGCGCCAACTGCAAGTGACAATGACATTATAAACAAATGGCATTAACTCTTGGAGTAACAAAGTACACCATAGATTTCAAGTATGCGCCTGTTTATCATGTTTAAACTTCATCTTTATATGGTAAATTGCACTTATTCCTGTAGCTTCGCATATTGCACTGCGGCAACAAATTATCTGTACATTAGGAGCCATATAATGATTTGGTGTGTTATGTATCAAGGATATGAGGGCTGTACTTACACATGCAATGATTCATCTAGAGAGTCCATGTTTAATCCATTCGACCAAAAGTTAGGTGCATACACAGTAAACGAGAACTGCCTTGATTTATTTAAATAGAAAAGTTTGGCTATCTGGCTTGGCCATACTTTCCCCTCTGATGTGCAGTGTTCCTTTATTGCTCCAGTGCTTTGCCTTTATTAAATGTACATGAAACTTTGTTGGGAAGCATTTGTTTAGTAAACATAAGTAGGTACATGACCTTTATTTGGTATGCATGACTCTCATAGTCATGAAGCTTATTTCTTATACATGGGCATCTTTATTTAGTATGTACAACCGCTATTTCAAGCGAACAGCCTCAACCCAGTATATAAAACCAGTATATAAAAGTATTTTGATATGTACAAACCTTCTCGTACTATATATAAACCTTTATTTGTATATATAAGATGATAATTTAAGTATATACGAATCTTTATTTTTATTTGTAAGAGTATAATTTAGTATATGCGAACATTTATTTTTATATTTAGGAGCTTAATTGAGCATGTACAAACCTTTGTTTTATATGAAAGATCTTAATTTAGTATATACAGCCATTATTTTTATACGTGCGTCCTTACTCCTTACTTTACCATATAACGCTTTTATTAGGCGTCCACAAACTTAATTTATAATACGAATGCGCGCACTTGTAACATTTATTTAGTACATTTAGTATTAACTTAACTCCGGATTTGATTCAAATTGTTTAATTTTCCCCGACAGGAGTAATTGTGACGCTGAGACGAGTCACATTTTGAGGCAACATTATCAAAGGCCGTATTTTCTTCCGGATACCGCTGAGTCGACACATGCTGACTGGATCTTCATGGGAACTCCGGGATATGGAGCTCATATGCATGTAAGATCGTATTGCTGCTACTCCAAAACTCCCTTGTAGTTTAAGTATCCACTCTGGTTTTGTTCCTTTAATTACATTGACTCCGCTTGTCTGTACGGAGAGGCGGGCCAAGAAAGACTTAAAATGTGAGACATGACACATAAGTGCAATCAAGTTTCTATACACACCCCACACAGCCTAAAAGCATCCAAGTTTACACTTCCATTTACTTCATAGCCCTCCCTTCATGACTCTGTTAATCCGCGGGTATACGTTATGTTCCTTCAGTTACGTCCTTGACAGTCTTTACGTTATGTACTTGGTTGTTCCGGTATAGTCTTCATGATATGTACCTTATATATACGGTAGATACGTATACGTATAGGGAGATAGTCAGAGTCAATTTGCCAGCCTCCCAATATATTACGCAACGTCAATTATACATTTGATTAAACTTGTCCTAAAGTTTTAATTTCTTTCTCCAGATTGTTCTCCCGCAGCAACTTTAGTTCCCAGCTGTCTTTTATCTCTTAATGCCGTTCTTACTCAAACACCAATACGAGTGTCGGTTTACTAAAAATCTTAAATTTTCTGGCTTTAGTCCCAATGTTCCAAAAAGATTATCGCGACTGTCGTTATATAATTTATTTGTTATGCTACTGTCACAATCGGGAAATAATTTTGACAAAAATAAAAGACGCTATGTATTTTTTACAAAAATGTAATGTTTTTATACCTCTATAGGAAATGATGCTACGTTTTAATCATTTTAGGAAATCACCCTACGTGTTGAGTTTTATAGGCAATATGCCAGGTTAGCGCTTCATAGGAAATAATTCCTTGTGTAAGAATTGATTTCTTTTAAGTGTAAGAACGTTCACACTCTAGATTTAAACGATAGATGAGGCCGGAGAAAGGAATTAATAGTGAGAGTTGGAGTTTTAATCAACTTTTTTCATAAACTTCGTTCCCGTGAAGGAAGCCTGGGAGAGGAAGGAAAGGCAGTGTGGAAAAATTTAATTTGGTAGTCCACTCTAAAAGATCGATTCCTCCACCATGGAAGACCTCACAAGTAGCTACTTTCAATCTTGAACTGACTCAGTCAATAGAGGTGGGTGAGACAGATAAAGTTTTCAATAATCTACAGTAAAAACTGACTGTCTGCCCTACGGACACTCCAAATTGGAGAGGACAGGAGTCTTGTAAGCTCTCCACTGATAATACGGAACATGTCTTAATCTCGGAGATTTCCAATACTGAATAAACATGATGCTGTGGCAACCTCCTCAAGCGGAGGATAATCCCGGTTTTAGCTAAATCGATCTTGATTTTTCTATACGAATTAGCCATGGGCTTGTATTTAATAAAGGGAACAGAAGGACTACATTTTTGACTTCCTACACACAGATATCCTTATATACCAGCTGGGTGCAAAAGTTTAATAAAAACGTTGAGCCGCTTTTATTTCTTCCATAACCGAACCCTGAATATTGTTTGTTCACATTGTAGATTGATCACGTCATAAATCCATCGTGGCAAGCTCAGATTACGGGGAAGAAGCGATGGTTTCTCCTTCCACCCCCGGAGTGCTACTGGTCCTGCGATTCGTTTGAAGTGGATGTACTTCCTGGGGAAATTAGTAAGATTTAATGATCCGTAAATTTTTTAGAAGCTAGCTTGTTCTGACCTCTTTTTACACGTTATTTCATTCGCTTTACAGATTTTTCTTTTTATTTATTTCTATATATTTATTTTTATGTATTTTCCCTTCTTTATAGTACTTCAACTCTATATTCACAGCTTTGACATTACATTACATAGATATTACATACCTACTTAAAGAGGAAGAGAGGGTTGTTCTTTGACATTTAAACTCATCTTGCGATCTCGGCGATGAAAGTTTTGACTTTGCTTTTTAGGTTTTTTGCCACCAGTTTTATATAAAACCACTAAAATTCTAAGCTGTTGTCTTTGTTTGCTTTCACAATTTGAGCTCGTTTACATAGTTGGAACCCTTTTGCTTCCATTAACAAGCTTTCTTTGCTGTCATAGTTTAAGACCCATGACCCATTCCAAAGTGTTTTCACAATTTTTCTAATGAACTCGCCTACTCTTATTCTTCCTTACCTTCCCTCATCGCCAGTAGTGATTACACTGTGTGAGTGGTCGCATTATTATTTGTTCACCGTGCATTGGCTGAGTGGAGAGGAGATCGTAGAGTGGTCTTATATACTTGGGGTATTAAATGAAGAGAGATGGCACAGTTGATTATTATGGTTCATACGGTCGAAACCCTTATAACTTTTTGCACAAGTTTGGTAATTTCCGCCAACAGTGCGTATATCCTAATGGGTCTATCTTGACTGTGGCCCCTGTGTACGACCACAAATCTTTCCGTTTCAATACCGTCCCTATTAGTTTGCCGACGTAGACCCTAAATGAAAGCACCGGCATTAATAATTTGTGTGTACACTAATGACGCACTTTCTATGCATTTAAAAGGGTCTTCCATGAAATGTTACTATGGAATCCTCCCATGAAATGTAGCCTGGGATCTTCCTATCAAGTGTAAGCGAAGTGAAGCGTTTTTGCTTGCGTTAATTCTCTACTCTCTGCCAGACTGTAGACATAACATATATGTTAGTGTGTGAGGACAACAACATTAGAGATCTCAAGTGCGGAAGAGACAAACATTTGAGTTGAGCAACCTCCCCGCTTGTACTTTCTACCTTCCAAAAATATTACAAATGAAGACAGACAGGATCGCTGATTGGAACTTTGACAGCAACCACGATCGAGATCGATGACTACTGAAAGCAATTAAATCCCGGCAGGAGCTACTTAGCGCTCTTGTTTGTAATCAGGAATAGGGCAGGAAAATTATCCGTACAACGTTCCTCCGTCTTTCAATCAATCAGCAATAAACTAAAACACTAAGACGATCTAAAACTCTGAAACAACCCAAAAGACAACCTAAAACTCTAAGACAACTTAAAACTCTGAGGAGCACTGAAACATTGAGAAGATTTAATACTCTGTACATAGTTCTGAAGCCACCCTGAGAGGCTTTGAAACCTTTCCGAAGCTTGAAAACCTTGGAAACCTTGAAACCCTTCGAGATTCGAAGAAGCAAACTCAAGAAGCAGTAAAAGTTGGAAAAGATCGTAGCATTCCTTTTAAATTCCAAAGCCGTAAAAGTCTAAGATCGAAAACATTTCCTGCAAATTCCGGTAATCATTGATCATGATATGGTTCAAGCAGTCTTATGTTCAGCTCATAGGAACGGATGTACGTAGAAAGAGATGAAGAAAGCGTTGAGTGTTGAAAGGCTGATCAGAATCCTCCCGGGATCCATTCTTCTCCTTGGAGTCCTCCAATCTTGAATACTAAACGGAAGTATAGGGACAGTTTTACCACAAGTGAGTCTTAAATGATGCTATCAGCCAACTAGCCAACCTCTGTAATGTGACCAGCGGGCCTAACGACCCATAATGAGATTTATTTTTCACCGATTTTTTTATTTCACTCCCCATGTCCTTGACGTTTTCCTTAGTTATCTCTCTCTTTCGTTTCAGAATTTACGTTGACTATCCTTCACGTTCAATAACTATACATGCATCTACGTATCAATAACTACACAGACACATTCAACGACCGTTGAAAATCTCCAAGCCGCTCATCGATCATCAATAAATTGCTCGCTTGCATGTTTTTATAAAAATTCTTAGCTTTCATCGAAGTGCAGAGAATGTGTTATGAAGACCAGAAACCATTAACATCATGCAATAAAAAATCCCCAGAAAATAAAAACATTATGTCGCTTCACAAAAAACGCCTCCCCGATCATGAAAATGTCTTACGATAATCATCCTTAGGGATCAATATGTATTTTTAATGTGAACCAAGAATCCCCCGGATCGGTTGGCAGAGAAGGAAGCAACTTTACAAGAAACAAGATCTGTTGAGAATTGGCAGAGAAGCAAGGAAGGAAGATTGTTGGAGCCGAGAAAGAAATTTTGCGGGACGGAAAACATTTCACTTTGAAAATAATATATTTAATGAATAAAAATGCGAATCAAATTCCCTGGCGTTCTTTATTCATTTACTACCGACTGTTTAATGGCACGGAGCAAATTCTATTTCCCTGGGTGTTCAGTAGGAGAGAGTGAATTCAGGAGAGAGAAAGTTTGTGTGGAAGATGTTGCCTCCAGCAGTTGTTACCATAGTCTGTACGTTCATTGCATGTATTATGATGTTGAGGAGGTTGTGAGGAGGAAGGCAGAATTCGAAGACGGTGTTCGACTGAATGGTTGGAGACTTTTGAAATGAGAGGAGTAAATGGATTTAATTAGAATGAAGGGAAGGGGCGAAACTAGAAGGAAAGTTGGGTCTCATAAGCAGACAGAAAAACTTGGTTCTAATCTTGTAACAAGATTAAAAAGTACTCAGCCGTTTTTCCATATCCCCATATAACCCTTGCTGTTCTGTTCCTCAAATATCATAAACCACAAACATTCTTCTTTCGGGGCCTATCATGAATCAAGCTAAAGTTTTAGTTCCCAAAGAAAATAGTACTTCTCTTGTTTTCCTAAGATGCGGTGTGACTGTTTTTTTTTACTTTCCACTCCCCGCAATGCGACTCACTAATGTTCCCGTTTTGTTTTCCAACGAGAGTTCGTAGTCAAATTGGTTAACAAAATATTAGGCCTCCGGGAAGCCGTGAATGTCAAGAGCTGCAAATAATTCATGAGGAAACGGAAACATTATTTTTTAATGCTAAATGAAATGTATTTTGGGGACTGGGATGCATTTCCTATTGGATTGTTACTTTCCAACTTTGTAATTTGTACTACCGCGACTTTTAATTTCCATATTTTTGTTTATTGCGATAATAGCTATTATTGCTATTTTTATTATTTTTTAATCCAAATATATTAATTATAATAGCTTGTAGTCCGAAAGCTCGCAAAATAATAAAATACGTACAGTTGCACTAAAATTACTACTATTTTCCACGTAAACCATAATTAAGAAATGAATAATTATTATTATTATAACTTCATTTTTTAATTCTCAAATGAACTATCTATTATAGTTGTAATAATTATTTTATAAGTGAAATTTCAGTATGTGTAAGTATAAATGTTTCTATTTGTATATTACAATACAAAATTATTTTTTGCATTCATATACAAAATAGTTTACACATTCAAGTTACACATTCAAAGTTACTATAGACGACTCTGTTTTAGCTCAAAAGTTGAAATCCAAAATCAATACATACGTGTATTTTCACCGTGAGTCATTTGTGTTGTCGGTTGTTATTACGATTTTGAGAGTTCTTGTGAAGCAGACCTGCTGTACTCAATTGCGTCTTTTTTTGTTCTGCTAATCCTCAATTTTTGTGGCAATCCCCCCCTGTTCTTCTCTCTGTTTTGTAGTGCAGACTTTAATGCGCTGCTTCGGTCGAGAAATTTGTTTATCCCAGGGTAGCCAAGTGTGGATTTAAACTATGGCTGTATTGTTTTTTGCAGTTGTTCTGGATACGAACAAATGGTACCATCAGACGTTGATTCTCCCTGGGGAAATGAGCATCACTATTGGGTCCGAGTACGACTGAAGTGAAAAACTACAAGCGTTCCTGCTCTCCCCCTCTCTCTATCTTTCTCTGACTGATCCATTCTTTCCTCACCTTTGTTTCCAAATATAGCTCTTCACCTTATTTATCGTACTTTCACTGTAATTGGCAAGATCGTAGACACGTCATTCTCCAAAGATGTATTTTCCTGACCCAATGTCAGTACCTACTCTCCAATGTGTAATTATTTTTGCACTGACTTAGAATTATTTACTTCTTGGACGCATTTTTGTATCTATAAATTAAATTAAATAATTGTAAATTTAATGTAATTTTTTGTATTTTGTTTTTAAAACACTTCTGTATTGATTTCTATGGGGAAACATGCGCGCAGTCTGTTAGGTGTACTATCATTCATTTATTATAATATGCATACATAATAATTTACATCTGACGAAATTTGTAACAGCATTATTTTTTTTAAATATGTTGTGCAATACAATCGCGGAGATAATAATTGAAAGGTCATTCCTATTAAAACTTATTTAAACGAGCCTCTGGCTCTTCCATATATTTCTCAGGGATGACATACATACTTTGAATATTATATTTGGAATAGCTTGAATTTTGAATCCTGGTTGGTTCTACTAGAAGTTTATGTATAGTAAAGTCCCCAACAGTATACCTACAAGTATATATCGTTGTTATATTATAAATGTTAAAAATTTGAATGTACGTAAAAAACTGTTGACGTGAACTTATAAAAATATATAATTATTCTGTATGAGCAAAATCTAAAATAATTATTCTATATCAGCAAAATTATACATATTCAAAATTAAATGGTTTTAAATGTATTTAATGTATGTGTATGTGCAAAATTCAGAAATATATAAAATATCTATGTTTGTCTAATTTACTAGATCGATAGCCTTGTGGTCAATAAAATTGAAGTTGGGATGGAATAAACAGAGTCGGATCAAATTATTTCCCCATTATATTCCCTTTGCCATAAGGTTTTCATAAACTTGCTTAAGCATGTAACTCTAATGCTATATTCGTACAATCATGCCTCTCCGATGTGTCTTCAAGTAGCAGGGAGATTAAATAAGCATTTAGTAACATACAAGATATACATACCTAATTATGTTGTAGTCATTCGAAGCGAGTATCATGGTCGTGTAGCCAGCAGCAGCACAGCGGGGAAGAGTGAAAGTGCGTCAAGAACTGAAAAGCAAGAGGTTTGAAATTCCAGCGACCCGGAACAACAACATAGACTCAATATAGAGAAAGAATGGAGGGAGCGGGATAGCATGATAGACGTTATTTACTCCCTTTCCCCCTCTCAAGTGGTTCTCAGAATCAAATTATGGCCTAGGCTTTCAACAATTTTATGAAACATCGGCTGAGGTGGTTTTTGCAAGTTTCCTAAACAAAATTAAATTAGCTAGTGCTATGTAGAGAAGCAAAAGTAATTGCATCAGAACACAACAGAATGCAGTGCCAATGAAGTTGAGAGAGCAGGACCTATGTGTGTGTGGCTGTGTATTCGTCAAAAACTCCAGATATACTTATAACCTAGAGTTGATGGATAAAAGAAAGCCTCAGGTTTTTACGTAAGAACCAAAACAAGTGTTTACATTGAAGCGCACTTGAAAGAGAGGCTCTTGGAAGAATGGGAGACATGGTAGGGTTAAATGCGACATGCGACAGGGAATGCAATGCGTTGGTACGTCTACGGACAAAACTTACGTGGTCGACTAGTTCCGTCAAAAAGATGTGAAAGACTGTTCTCTTTACATTCTTTCTTCCCGAAAATCTTGTAGTAGGAGCAACTTGTTCAAAAGCTTTTCCCCTTTACTGACGATGATGGGGTTATCCCTATATACTTTATAGATACTCCCGTTTCTACATTCCTATTTTTATACCCACTTCCAGTGTATCTTTATAAAGCTACAGGATCTCCTCTGATAAGAGTGTCACATATGAAGGTAGCAGATGAAGAAGCTAAAATGGATTTTTTCGGACTTACATTCGACTTCTTGGGGATTACTCACATACACCGACCCATTGCCTTCATCTCGCTAAAGTTGATGATTCGGTTGAAGAGCGTAATTTTTTTCTTACTCTTTGCTTTACAATGTCGTCAATTTTCTGTATCTTCCACTACTTTCCTCCGGTCAGCTGCAATTGTCCTCACCTTCTAACCCGAAAGTCCTGTTTGGTTGATCTTTATGTATCTACGTATTTTTGCGAATGCTCATGTGTGTTTTTGTATATGCTCATATGTTTTTGTGTGTGTTTCTCTGCTTCTGTACATGTTCATGTGTGTTTTTGTGAATCTTCATGTGTGTTTTTGTGAATCTTCATGTGTGTTTTTGTGAATGTTCATGTGTGTTTTTGTGAATCTTCATGTTCTTTTATGAATGCGTTTCATTTTGCAAATATGGATGTTCATTCTGGGAATGTGAACGTTCATGTGTCTAAAAGTGTGGACGCTCATGTTTCTGAGAATATTGATGTTCTTTTGAGCCTTTGTGAATGGATGTTCATGTGTCAGTCTTTGCAAATTTATTTGTGTACTTCGGTCTATGTGTTGTCAGTTCATGTGTTTCTGAACCACCTGCATCTTCCTCTTTCACATTCTTGAGCAACCTACCACCGCGACCGCAAGGACAGCCTCATCTTGAAAGACACTTGGAAACGAAGAGGAATTGATAGGCGACGTGAGGGGAAATTCAATATTGTCTCATTATTCGCTTGCCTGACTCTCATTATGCAGATAATTTTCTCCCTGTAAATTATCTATCAGGAAGATGGTGTGAAACAGAGGGGAAAAGATAACCAATTGTATTGCCATCTCTTGTGTGCCACCCTCGTGTGTTTACATGTCAAAATATATACAATTTCTTATCTGTCCCATATAGTTCCTTATCTTTTTCTGTAAAATATATTTCCTGCTTTTACTTATGTACAAATGTAATAAAGTAAGTAAGTATGGTTTTATTGATTTGGGCAGAGCTCCTTCAATATTCAAGGAAAAACATTACAATTAGGCATTATTACAGTTTCATTCAAATTTAGTTACAAAAACTTTCCTAGTTTGGTACTAATGTCTCTGAAGAATTTATAACTGAGATTAAAATTATTAATATTTTTTAAAGTAATCATGTCACACCATGAGTCTTTTAGGGTTTCTGTGTTTAGATCATATTCCTGAAAGAGTTTACATCTGTGTTCACAAAGTTGTTTACAATTTACAATATATAATATAATGCTCCCAGGTTCCCGAATGTGTTGTGTACAAATATGCAATTCTATAAAAAATCTTATATTCCTTGTTTACCTTATACTTTCCATATATAAAATGTAATATTCTTTTGATTTTCAACAAAATATTGTATTCCTTTTTTTTATCTTTCCTGTAAGTCATTACACACGATTGATATTTACCATCCGTGAAAGTTTCCAGGACATTGTCGAGATGTAGATTGTCTCCTTTTGCGTCCAGTGTGGCATTGTTTGATATTCCGCCGTTCCCACAATTCCTTAGTCATTATTCCGCCAGTGCAAGTTGTTTTGTCCTGATGTGAACAGCACTTCTTGAATAAGTTGTTGGGACAAATTAAAGCAACATGACAAAGACTTTTTTTTCGCATTTCCATCCACCAACTTACTCTTCGCGGCCCATTTCCTCACACGACATGACACACTAGCGAGTACGTAAGTATGAGTTCTTCCGGAGTAAACTCTTCTGTACGAATACTGCTCATTCAGTTGTCATCCCTCGTCGAGAGTTGAAAAGGTAAACACGAAAATGCTTTTGCAGTGCTAACATTTTCACGGGCCTCTTCACCCGCGGCTCCGGCTTTTGTGAAAGAATCTGAATATTTTCGACAGTCACCCATACAACTTTTAACGTTTTAGTTAACAACTTCCAATGTGAATAAAGCTGGATTTTGTTGTTCCACCACACTCCTTTCGGAGGATCCATGTTCCTTTTTACGCTATTGAAGGATCAGCAATTTTTATAAATTCCGGAGCTTTGCTATAAAAATGGCATTAAAAATAAATAAAATTGTATTATCGCTTAATATATGTCTGTCGGGGCTGTTTCCACTGATTTTATCATTGCAAATGCTGTTGTACATTGTCAGGAGACTTTACACTCGAGTAGCTATAAATTATATTGAAGTTTGTTTAAAAATATGGAGGTGGTATAGAAATCATGCAAGTTGATGCACAATATATGGAAGACGCGGGAAATATACAGTAAAATGTATAGAATATATATAATCTGGTAAAAGATATACATATAGAAGTTGGTAAAAAACATAAGTAAGTTCATGTAAAATATATACAAGGGAGTGCAAAAGGCATGGAATTGGGTGCAAAATCCATGGAAGCTGTTGTAAATTATAAGGAAGTTGGTATAAAATACATTGAAGTTGGTATAAACTATAGTGTCGCAGTTAAATGCAACATTGGTCTTTTACAAAGCCCCTCAACAAAGTTTGCGCTGTTTTCCAAAGGTTATACCCACTCAGCGGTAGCATTCATCCGGGTTTTGAAGAAAACAGTGTGAGTTTTACTATTATTTGGATTCCACCGAGCTAAAATGGTTATTGCGCTACATACAAAAGCAAGCTCTAAAAGTTGTATTGTAACTGAACAAATGTACAGCACAGGTTTTCACAATATGCTCTTTCCAAATAATGTCTCTGGAGATTAGAGAGACTTTTCAGAACGGTTACGGACTGTTTCATAAAGTGACAGCAGAGGTTTTAAGTGCAGCACACTTAAAAATATTTGT
Source organism: Lipothrix lubbocki (assembly GCA_034696945.1). Taxonomy (NCBI): domain Eukaryota; kingdom Metazoa; phylum Arthropoda; class Collembola; order Symphypleona; family Sminthuridae; genus Lipothrix; species Lipothrix lubbocki. The sequence goes on from JAQGAK010000196.1 coordinate 115,294, forward strand.
TTTGCCACTTTGGTTAGAAAAACTTTCAGCTGGGCTGCTCCCAACCCACCATTTTTCATCCAGCAAAACATGTTTCACATATTTTTGCACCTCGTTTGTAAAGCTTTCATAAGACTTGGACACACACGTTGTGCAATGTAAAGTTATGCATTATGAAGAATACCTTCACTATATATAATGACCCAGTATACCTTTTCACAATGGAAATTGGAGGGAACAGGATGCAAGTCGGGGCTTGAATGAGAAATTGAGGAGAGAAAGTCTCTATTGGGACGCTTTCTCCCAGTATTTATCTCTCTCTCTCGCTCTCTCTCTCTCTTTCTCTATGTCTCTCTTTTGCCTTTCGAATAAAATGATAATACAAGTTTTAAAAGTATAATGTGAGATGCAAACACCGCAACCCACCAAAACTGTCGTGTCAGACCTCTGATGAGACTTTTCTATAGGAGAAGAAAGAGTTTACAAGGAGAAATTAACAGAGGAAACTGTAACTTGTTATTTACTTGATGGAAATTTAATAATGACGGAGCAACTACAGAAAATGTGTGGGATAGAGGACCCCGCGGTGAAGTTTTGTCATTGTAAACACAATGCGGAATATTTCAATTCATCGCTTCATAAAGGTTGAGCACATCGGGATCCCTGGTGTATTGGTTGTGTGCCAAGATTCAATGTAGTTACTACACATATAGCTCAGCATGCAGTATCCTACAAGAAGCAAAAGAATACTCTCACTCTGTCAGTTATTTATATTCTCTGACTTGACTGGTGACTGGAGTTCTATATCAAAGATTCATGCTGGAGTGGGGCTTGGAGTATCAAATGGACAGTGAAGATAACCCGAAGAGGCATTATCAGTTAAAGGGATAAAGACCGGGAGCAATGTTAATCGCTCCAGTCAGCACTGTACAAAGTAAATGGGAAAACCAGGAAGAAAATAAATTATCTCAATTTCCTCCCTATCACTCCTGCATCGCCCTGTTTTTCCAGGTTTGTTACATTTTTAGCTCAACACATGCCTGATAGGTCTGCCATATAAAAAGTTCAACTAAGCATCACAAGGATATTGGTTATATATCCACCTACACAGGGAAAAAGTTTGTTGAACTACACATGTGAATATACAATATAGCGATTCAGATGTGCAATATAGAGCTTCAGATGTACAATATAAAGCTTCAGATGTACAATATAAAGCTCCAGATGCACAATATAAAGTTTCAAATGTACAATATAAAGTTTCAAAAGTATAATATACAAATACAAATATACAAAGCAAAAACCAGACTATCGTTGTCGTTATTATTCTTGTATCTTTCCTCACGAAAGGATGCGTCAGCAGCGTCCTGAAATCTGCGCTTGAGTCACCAAGTCAGACTCAATTTTCTCCTTTTTTAGCACTACTAGAACATTATTTAACTTAATGTGAATTTTTTATATATACAGAAAGTAATCTTTTCAGGGGGGAAACACTGTCTACAGATTTTTTTCTCTCCGTGTGAGGATGATATAAGCCTCAGGCTGATTTAGAATCATTTGGGGTTTCTCCCAACTTTTCCACACTGCTTCCTTCCAAAGAGCTATAGTAGATACACATCCTTTCACTCCACCTCGCTTAATCCTTATAATAGCACCTAACAAAGACAGCTGTATTAGTGTATTTGACCAAGTTGTTCCCACTAAATATTACTCCATATGTATATCCATAATGACAGTTTATATATGTAATCGACATACACACCATGGCTCCCAGTGATAATCGACGACGACGAGCAACCCAAGGTGATTACATTGATTCCAGTAATTCCTTATTTTTTCCCGCAGCCCCGCATAAGTGTATAGTGTTATTGGAGATGACAAAAATGTCGTACAAGTGTGTGTATAATGTTGGTCGTCACAAGTGTGCGTTAATTTCTTTACAGTACACACATGCACATGTAAGTATTATAATAAAAATATTCTTATGTATTGTATACAAATCGAAACTACACATGAATTTACTATAATACTTATAATACACACAAAGAGGAATGTAAAATGTATGTACGTATGTATAAGTAAGCTATGTAAGCAAACTCCATATGGGAAGAACGTAGAAAGTTAAGTTGTTCATGTGGGCCGAAGCAACCTTCTACAGAGGCAATGAGATATTTGGCATTCATCCTCTGGAGTACAATTTAATTATTTTTGCCACACTACATATGTATATATGCGATCCACTTGAAAGTGCAAGCACTGTAATAACATGATGTCACCAATGATGATAAATGTCCTGCAAAAGCATATGAGTGACAAATATATCAATAAGTCTGTACTGTGTATGTTAGTTATAGTCCCAGGAGAGCAATAATGCTAGAGAGGAAGCAGAGCTAATGATGCAGTGCAGGAAGACAGAGGATAATGGTCATTTTGCAAGATACATGGGTTGAGCATATAAGCTGTCAAAGCGTGTGTAAGCAAGTTGTCCGAGAGTACGTAAGTTAGTATATAGCAAAAATAAATCAGCAAAAGTAGTAAAAAAAAATATTATACATAGAGTATTTCCTATAGATGTATAAGTGCCCGTATATAAAAGCCGCTAGCCCAGAGTAAAGTATTAAGTATAAGAATGATAACATAATGAAATAGCATGTAAGGAAGTACTCCCGACATAAGTAGGAGCATCAACAATACAACATAAATGGATTGGCGAAGCCGTTGAACTGAAAACAACTACATACATATATACATCAAATCTGCCGACAGAGCCAAGTCATGCAGATGAAATCAAGTCAGGAAATTTGAAAAAGTGCACTTTTCATCTTCCGTGCTTTCAGGATATTCCGACAAGGCAGAAAGGAAATAATAGATGATGAAGTATAGAAAGGAATTGGAAAATTAATATTTTTTTTGCTCATCTGCCTCCTTTGATTGAAGGATGTAAGTTTGCGTATAGTTGAAGCGTTTTTTTGACGTTTTATGTCTTTAGACGAAGTTTGAATGCATGCTATATGTGCATAAGATTAGTGTGTTTTTATATATTTCATGTGTGCATAAATGGCGTTTATATACGGTACATGTTCAAAGTTGAGTGTGTACAAGAGATGTAAGTTCTTGCATCCAAAAAATTTAATACCCGCTCCACGCTGGGAAAACTACAATGGGAATTTGGTGTCCGGACAGAAACTTTCTTTATTCCTAGATGAACTTTATTCTGAATATCATGTGCAATAAAAATTACAATGTGCACAATACAGGTGATATATTTCTTCAGATTGTACAATACACATAATATATTATATTCCATAACACTGTGTGTATGTATAATACTGCAGTATGAAATTTATTTCTTCACATTACCGCCTGGAAGTTTTTTGGTTGGATGAAAAATCAACTCATAAATAATATTTGTATGAGAGAAACGGCAAGGTTTCTTGAAGGTAAGTCAATGAAACTAAGACCACTTGGATTAGTTTAATGCCCCTGATCATCTCCGCTCTGTGGTGAAAGTTTTAGCATACACGAGCCTGCCAACAAGCTCAATAATTCAGTTCAAGTATGCCATTTCCAGAGAATGACGGGCGGAGGAGGACGTTGGAACTTCCACAGAGAATCCTAATGGACTTGACTGATATATAGAATTTCCATTTTTCAACCTGCCACAAAACTCTCGACGTCCTCAATAGCTGGTGACTTTCAACTGCCTGTAGCAATAACTGGGATGACAGTAGCTTCGGAGAAGGCTCAAGTGGTATACAAATAGTCAACTGTATGGTGAAAGTAAAGTAAAGTAAACGTTTTAAGCTCTACGGGGACTATGCAAGTTGTTGCGCTCTCCATGGGTTTTAACAAAGCGTGAAATCGGGTAGTAAGTCAGTAGGCAGTTGCTGTGTATGTGGGTTGGGGCAAGGTGGGAACTCATCGCTTGTTCCACATCGTCCTTTTCCAATGTTTAGTCAACTACCAGCATCCCGTTTACTAATAATTTCATTGACTCAGCATTAGATTTCCGTTTCAAATGGCAAATATCAATAATATTTTTGAGGGCTTTGAAGTGCGAATATTTCAAGGCTTGAACATATACCGCTAGTAGATACTTGACATTGGCATGTTCAAAGAATTTATGCTAATTAATTTATATTATGAATTTTGTATTTCTATGACATACATAATTCTATAGTTCATGTTCGTAGACTATATAAAATTCACAAGATTTTTTATTAAATCTAATATTAGAATCTAATATTAGAATGCTAGCTGAATTCTTTCAAACTTGAATTTCAGCTAAATTATTTACAATTTACTATTATTGCATTTATAGTTGTTTTTTGCAGCTGGAAATTTTGATAAAGAATTCTTTAATACTTGGGGCTGCAAACTAAATTCTTTGTAGCTTGGAATGTAGCTAAAAATCTTTGTAGTTTGGATCGTACCCGAAAAGTTTATGACTTGGTTAGTAAAATTAAAATGCGGTTGTGGATCAAGGGTACGCATAAAAAGGATTGGAAAAAGAGGAATCGAACCAGAAAACGGTTTGTACCTTGTGTATACGAAAAACCTGGTATATTACAAGTGTGTGAATCGGCGTTACGTCAGACGTGTGGATTTAAATTCCAGGAGGAAGAGCTATAGGTAATATGAATGGAGGGGAGAATGGAAGGATGGAAAGCAATCGAGTCGGTATGTAATTAATTTAGGCAGAATGGAGATTGGCTATCCGCTGAGGCTCAATAGAATACGTTTTACTCCATGCACTTGTGGGATTGTCGTTGAATCGACTCGTATGAAAGGAGGCTTTCATCTACATCCGACTGAATTTTAGCGGATATCCACACATAATCAGAGGCAAAGAGTTACACTCTCGCCTAATGCTTCGTTCCGTGGAAATTAAACCTTAAGCTCTCCAATCTGCAAGAGCATTGTAGCAGCCCGTGTACAAAACGGGATCCTCCACCACTGGCTCCTTACTTTTAACTCCATTTCTTCTCCCATTGCCCTGAGCCTGGATTTTTGCTAAGGATTGCTACCACTCCACCAGTGTCTGCCCCTACTAAATTACAATTTGCATTGTGCAGCAGTGGAATCACCAGCTGCTCTTCACAATTACCAAGTGCAGCGGGGTTTAAAAACATTTCCGAGAGGTTACTTTTTGTTAATTTACTTTCCATTCACCAGTAATTATACACAACGTCCAGGTAGGAAATGGCATTCTGGGGAGACTGCTGCTCCGCCGTATCATCTTCCACCAGGAACCGAATGAGTGTAAGGCAAACATGGAAGTATACTCTTATAATACTAGTATACTCTTAAGTTTTATATGAGTACTTTGGTTTTGGATTAGCATGGAACTAAATTTTTGGTGGTCTTGGATTAGCATGGAACAACTTTATTATTGGTCGTAGATTAGCATGGAACAGCTTTATTATTGGCTGTGGATCGTGGATTAGCATGGAACTGCTTTATTGGTCTTGGTGAATTAGAACTTACGTTAGTAAAAGAATTTCATTCGAGCAGAAAGTAGTAAAACAAACTTCCGGGAAAACTTTGTATTCTCTCTGTTCTGTACTTGCGTTTGAAACCCAGTATGACATTCAATTTTCTGGATATTAAATTTGATCCTGCGCTCGGGCCTGGCAATGCACTTGTATTTGCTATACCCTAGCTATCTTTGGATTTGTTGTTGTACTGTTTACATTAGCTAACTCAAGTGCTTGCAGACATTTTTTATTTCCTATTCCTCAATGTCATTTCTTAAACAATGTCATTTTTCATATTTCACTGTCGTTCCGTGGATTGGATTGTCATTTCTTACATATCGCACTGTCATTTCTTATCCAGCGTTGTCATTTCTTATAGAAACACACAGCATTTCCATTCTTCAGCATAATTCAAGAACGACGAGGAGTGTCTCAAATGCACGGAGCGTTGATCACCGAAAAAGTTTCCATATGAAGAATCCCAAGTATATACATTTATATGATTATATGATTGATTGAAGTAATATTAATATGATTTTGCACTTTTGAAGATGAGAAAAAAGAAAAAAAAATAGATTGTATAGAAAGCAATTATATACCTATATCTCCAATGACCATTAGCATAAATGGGACGACATCATCAAATTCCACGAATGTCACATCATCCATCCTCGGGTCCTTATATTTCACCTCGTAAGATCACAGAGCTTTGGTCAGGAGGGGAAGAGCAGAATTCATAAAAAAGATCAAAGGATTGATATATATGTACGTGAGGGTAAACCAACCTTAGGCGGAAGGTGTAGTCGCATGCTCCTGCATTTCATCCTGGTTGATATTAATAAACGAATATAGCATATGCGCTACATGGTTCTGTGCATCTTTGGTATATTTACTCTTGAACTATCTACTTACTGTTGCAGTTTTGGAGGCAGCTGGAGTATAACAATATATATTCATTCAAAAAATATTCCATTTTGTAGAACAACCAGCACATTTATGTGTCCCTATTCTTCCTCCGGTCGTTATTTAACTATGGAGATTCTAAAAATAAGCAGAGATGCCCAAAACACATGGTATTTTAAATACATGTATCTTAAATACGTATTTAAAATGCATTTTTGTATTTTGTATTTAGTATTTTGAAGTTTCATCATTTTAAAATGTATTTTGTATTTAGTATTTTGAAGTTTCATCATTTT